>JAFBJS010002851.1:10101-32847 GCA_016785265.1 Paraplagusia blochii | reverse complement strand
CTTATTGAAATATGTAATTTCACTTGTTTGCTATTTTCACAGTGGAGGTGGTGTTGGGTAAGCAGTTTAGAGAGCAGACTTGGGTCTTCGAGGCTTGACGTTCAAATCCGCTGCCAGGTTGTCACTGAGATGCTCTAAATGTAAGTTATTATTTCTTTTTTTTTATTATATATTAGAGTAGCAGTGTTAGCCTAGCGGATAAGGGCACAGACCTAGACACCAGAAGGCTGGCAGTATGGAGCAGTGTGATTTGGGTGGCAGCAGTGGAGAATGCTGGTCCTGTGATCCATTAATGGACAAGGACGAAGGATGAAGATGAATGAAAGAATGGGTTTTAAAAGTTATAAAAATCAATAATAATTGAACGGTTTATAATAAACAAGAACATACAAAACACAACAACCACTAATACAATAAATCCATCCTCTAACTGTGGTCAAATAGTTTAAACAAGAGCACAAATTGCATATATAGCCCCTGAGCCATATTACCTGTTGATGGATGAAGTGTGTTGCAGGATGCATGCGTGTTTTTCCACTTTCCTCTTCCTCTGTTGTTTTGGAGTGAACCAATGATGTTGATCAATTTAGCTGCAGTAACAAAACTTTAGACTTTACTCAAGTACCGTATATTAGAAAAGTATTATTCTGATAATTGCGGTAGCCTTCATGCACTCTAGTGTGGTTTTCTAAGGGGGAACAATGACATTGGTTTCAAACACCTTCAAAATCATGGTCTCATTTCTATTTATCCTTACTATACACACAGTTGTTATGTCTGATGAACCCTTGGAAACCTTATGATATCTCTGCAGAGGCTAGGCTGTGTGCTGAAAAGAATGTCATATGTATAAATAATAATCAATCACTATTGTTGCCATTGAATCATAGTAGCTAACTATGAATACTGAATTTAACGGCAAATCGCTGCACTGCAGTTTCTGCAGTGTTTGATCAAGACCTATAAATACTATAGCTCCCCTAGCAGAGTGGCCTGCTTGTGTTTCATACTTTTCTGGTCTGCCCTTCCCACCAGCTGGTAACAAAGGGGCCACTGAGGTAGTGATGATGGGCTTTGATAGGTAATCCGCCTGCGGAAATGGATCTGGGCTAAAGGGATACAGGTGGAACTAGTTAGAATAACTCCACCCGCATGAGTTCATCTGGTTTTTTTTTCATAGCAAATCTTTTTCTTTTTGTGAATCAAATATATGTAAAACGTGGATTCCAGTCATACACTAGAAATATATCTTGTTTGCAAAAAAAATTCCTATACCACACCAAGTAGCAAATCTTTTTTTCCTTTCAGCTTGTCCTTTATTCAGTGGTTGCCACAGCGAATCAATGTTTTCACCCTGCCCCCTATATCTCTTATTCCAGCTACTTCCATGTTCTGCATCGCTAAATCCTCAGCACGTAATATCCCGCACCTTCACCATGTCTTTTCCTTGTAACCTTACCATTCCAAAGTAATCCCTCTCATTTTTACACATTCATTCATTCCTCTTTTTCTTTAGTGCAAACCTCCACCTCCATGGTCTCTTCTAGTTGTATCGTACTCTCACTGCAGATCACAATGTCATCTGTAAACATCATCGGCCATGGAGACTCCTGTTTGACCTCATCTGTCAATCTGTCCATCACTAAAACAAACAAGAAGGGGCGTCTTCCTCGATGCCGTCCCACCCCACCTTGAAGTCTTCTGTCCTTCCAACTGTTCTCATACATATCTTGCACCAATCTAACATACTTCTCTGCCACTCCTGACTTCCTCATGCAAAACCTCAATGCCTCCCTTGGCACCCTGTCATAGGCCTTTTCTAAATCTACAAAAAACAATTAACCTTTTACCTACCTTCTCTGTGTCCTTCTCCATCAACATACTCAAGGCAAATATTGCATCTATAGAACTCTTTCTTGGCATAAAGCAATGCTGTTGTGCACAAATCTCCTCTCCTCTTCCTATTTCCACATCCTCAACTACTCTTTCCTTACCTTCTGTAATGTTCTATTTATGTGAATGAAGCACTAAATTAGAATGTAAATTAAACAGACATTTTTTGCCATACAGCTATTAGTCATTATGAATAACTAAATCCCACAATAAGACAAAATCAATTTTCAATCAACACATGCTCGCCAAAAAATGTAGTTGCTGTTGCAAGAGGGCATCAGTAGGAGGTGGTGTAGAAGGGACCCAGCGCAGTATGAGGGTGATAGGAGTAATCAAGGAGGTAAGTAGGAGAACTCACTACAGGGTGGGGGTTCTCTATGGGAAGTTCCTGCCAACGGAGTGCACCCATTTTTAAAAAGTCATTTTTTGTGTTAATCTTCCCCTCTGATTACCTGATTGCACTGCATGACTGGGGAGACAATCTGATTGCTTAGAATTAGGGAGAAAAAAAGTATTTTGATTGTAAAGGGATCTGGTTAACTTGTATTTGCCATTTACAAGTGTTGTAAAAATTCAGATGATTTTGAAAACAGCCAACTTTCACATCTTGTAAAACTTCTCTTTTTACCTGTTGTAAATGCAGTTGAACGTTTCTCTTTGTTTTTATACCAGGAGGATGAACAATGCAGGCCCAAAAACCCTGCTACAGATATGCAACTATTATGGTGTATAGCAGGTGAGCAACGCTTTTTATGTTGCGTGTATGTAAAAACAAATGCTTAAATAAAGACCTTAGACCAAAGGTGTCAAACATAAGGTCTGGAGCAAAACAGGCCCACGACAACAGGCCACTGACAATTAATGAATTGTTCTTTTACATTGAAACAAAGGGGTAAAAGGCTCTTGACATTTTCATAGGATGTATGTGGCACCTTAACCAAAATGAGTTTTCCTCCCTTTGCTTAGTCTGATGACATTGTGGAGGATGGTGCAGTACTGTCTGTGTTATATTATAAAAGTGGGCATGTGTGTATATTATGTCTTGTTAAAGTATATATAAATATACATAAAACACTGCAGAACTTGTGAATACATGCAGTTATGAAATTCCTGGGATGCCTTGGAAGTGATTTAATTTTCCCAATTTCCTGTACTTAGGCAGGAGTTAGTGCAGGATTACACACAGCCTAAGGAGCCTCAAATCTTTAACCGGGGTGTGTTTACACCTAACAGTCAAACATTTCTGTGAGCACATAAGAAGAATATGCCAGAAATCTATATTTTGGACAAGTACAACAGAGAAAAAAGTTTTTTTAATCAATAGACTAAACAAAGCTGACATTCAAAGGTAAAAAAAGAGAATATCTAGTATTGGAAGGTTGTATTATTTTGGTTTGTTAAAGTTTGTTGGTTTCTTGAAGAAAATGTGAGATGGTAAATATGTTTGGTTATCGTATGCATCTAAATAATCTATTATAAGTTTGTATGTCTAATATCAACCTTTTGCCGATATCTGGTATGCCGCTATTAACCAAACATTTTTGATATCAACCAATACCATATAGAAGGTATTGGTTGAATTATAGCACCTAGCAAGAACTAGAGAAAATCTCATTAGGTTTTCTTCATCATTAAAAAATATGAACAAAACATAACTGTAGAGTTAGAGAATTACCCAAAAGCAGATGTAAAATATCAAAATATTGTTATCTTTTCGACACCTCACATTTTTCTCTAATACTACTTCTTTTAATATTATGTTCCTCTTCATTTTCTCAGATTACATCTTAGAAGGAGAGACTGTCTTTTGTCTAAAAATTATGGCCTTTGAGGGATGAGAACTGCTCATATGACATATTTGCAGGTTGTCAGAACATGAGAAGAAAAGAAAAAAGGCTGCAGTGAAGACAAACAGGACAGACATCTCCAGGTGGAAGCATTCATCATTCATCCTATAGAAATAAGCCCTTTCGGGCCTGTCAGTCTGACCCACTAGCACCAGCAGACCTGAGTCTATCTGTAAGACAAGACAAACCCTCATTCACTTTTGGCCAGTTCTAACTTGAAAGAGTGAAGACAGGATCTTCATTGTACGTCACTAAAGACTAATGAAAAGTCCCATATTTTTGTTTGAAAGCACTTGCAAATGCTCCACTGTGGTGAATATAAACCAGCTGCTTAAATAAATGATTGGAAATTTCTAAGCATATCTTCTTGGACTTACAACTGCAAACCAATGTTTTTTTGCTTGTGGTAGAATCTGCTGAAGTGACATTGTACATTCCAGTGCCCTTTTTCTGGGTGTTTTGACATGACAGTAATTGCTGCACTAAATCAATAACCATTAAAAAAGGCTGCTAGAAGAAGACTGAACCAGAACATTGACTCTGATGTCGAGTGAAGCTAGAAAAGCAGAAATGCAGTTGCAAAAATATGTACTTTCAGTTTGGTTTGGGACAAGACATTTGACTTATATTTTCTCTTTTATTGATGTAAAGCACAAGTTTCAAACACAGGGCCCAGTGGGGCGCCATGTCGATGTGCCTGACTTGCGGAAGCTTAAAAGGTGTATTTCTGAAATATAAGTCACTATGGTGTATAAATACACAGGCCACAATATGTAAAAAAAAAACATTTACAAGTCACATTGGATTCAAGTCGCAAGAAAAGAACAAAAGTGTAAAATATATTTGAAATCTGAAAAGTATGAAATAGAGTGTCACTTTTTCAACACTAATAAAGGGTATTGTCTCTATCAAATGAGTACATTTTACAAATATAACAATTTTACTGATATGAATAATGTCATAATGAATATCAGACATACTTACAAGTATATTTTTGCAGAGAGTTTTAATTTATCGAAAATCTTTAAGATGTTGAGAACACCACTGCAAATCAGCATCCATTTGGTTAAGTGGCCTAAACAAATACATTAAATATATCCTAAATATAGAAATGGTTCAAGAATATATTAAAATGAAGTTTGCACTGAGCTCCAATGTATTCCAATTAATTTGCCTTGAGTGATGAAATTCCCATCAAACTGTGCAAAGGATCATAATTCTGACATTTATCAAACGACACTGAGGACATATGGTTAGAACATAATGTTTACAGAAGCTGGCTGAGCTCTGTCTGTGTTTGTACATGTCAACGTGCACAGGGGAGAAATGTGTATGGAAATAATTATCCAAAGATTACAGCAGTTGGGCAGAAATTGTTTTCCTTTCCATTTATTTCTGGATTTCCAAAATGTTCTGTATTACAGTAGAATATTATAAATAATAAATGTACTATTAATCAATGGAACATTTTCATGTCACTATACATACAATGATGCATGGACATTGCTTTATTTTATGAGCTTGTTTAATACTACATACAATGAAAGGTATAAAATGTATTAATATATTTTTTTTTCTAAAATAACATCCAAGTTCAAGCATATTTTATGTTTTATTGCAGGTACTACAAACAACATTGTAAAAATATCAGTGAAGCTCATTCAGAAAGTTCAGTACCGTTTTTTACCCTTTTTGTTGACTGGTTTTACTTTTAAATAACATCCTACGGTCACTTTAGGTACTCTATGAGGACTATCAGGTTGCTTACTCTTATTTTGGTATGGTATTAAGTAACAGTTTACCGACTGATCAGATGCTATTGTGCAGGGTAGATAAATTATTTTCTTGCAAAAAGCTTGTCAAATACAACTTAGTGGATAAAAAGTGTCTTCCAGTGGAATGTGAATGCACAGCATGGGAGCCTAAGGAAAGCTCTTCTCATGGCATTGATTACCAAAGACTTGCTTGCAGCCTTCAGGTGGGTCGGAAGAAATTTTTGCTGGTGCAGTTACTGTTACTGTTTAAAACTTGGGTAATACCCGTTGCCCATTCAGGGCAGTGGCCTAGTGGTTAAGGAAGCAGACTTGGGTCCTAGGTCCCCGGTTCAAATCCCACTACCGCCAAGTTACCACTGAGATTCCCTGAGCATGGTATCGTCCCTACACACGGCTCCCTGGGCGCTCATTAGCTGCCCACTGCTCATGGGTTAAATGCAGAGGCGCTGTGGTGTGAATCACAATGACAAAAAAAGAAATTTCTTCTTTCCTCTTCTTTTCTTGTTCAGATTCACTCGGACAACAATGAATTATCTTCATTCTTCTCCTTTCGGCTTATACCGTTTTTCAGGGGTTGCATCCTCAACTCCAACTCCAACCACCTCCATGTCCTCCCTCACTGCATCCATAAATCTCCTCTTTGGCCTTCCTCTTCGTCTCTTAATAAATTATCCTCATTAATATTCATTAATAGTCAGTAATATATAAACAATGTCTATTGACGTGTGTTGTGTGTTGCTTTGGGACAGAGGCATTGGTGTGGTACTCCAGGGTTCAGGGGCTCTGATGCCTTTTAACAGCATTTTTTTTTTCATTGAACTGGGTCCAGCTAGGGACCTAGAGAGGTGTGAGTTTTGCTAGCACTCATTACTACCACTTAAGCTACTGGCACAACTAGCATTAACCTTCCTACTTTCATGTGTGTGTATACTACTAACATTACTAACATCCATTGTTCATTGTTCTGGTTGTACATACCTCAATCCGACCCATATTGTTCCTATTGTATTGGTCTTTTTTGTACTTATCTTATCCAACTCTTTTTTGTTGCTGTTGTGCAGCTGGAACCGTAATTTCCCGAAGGATACTCCTGAGGGATTCATAACGTTCTATCTATCTATCTATCTATCTATCTATCTATCTATCTATCTATCTATCTATCTATCTATCTATCTATCTATCTACAGTATCTATTAGCAAGGGCTAAAGCCAAAATTCTGTCAAAAGGAAAATCGGGTAGGATGTAAGGATCAGGTATGGAACAGCAAGAGAGAACTAAAGAGAAATAGACTGTACTCACAGGGTAAAGGAAAACCACAGTTGAGTTGGGAAGTGAGAAAAGCCTCTTTATCGCAGAGTGCTCACATAATATTGGAGCACTTTGGTTACTTTCAGTAAGAGCTCAGAAAATGTTATGCTAGAAATTTACATGAGTCTAAGACAGTATCGGGAGAGAAGTGCAGGCACAAAAAGTAATTGTTAAATGGATGAGACTGGAAGAAGCAGAAAGGAGAAGCAGGATGATTATTAATGATGGCGGGAGCAGGACGTAAGTGGGGCAGAAGTCAAGTCTGGGGTTGCGCATAGACCAGGGGTCGGCAACCTTTTACACCCAAAGAGCCATTTGGCGCCAGGTACCATGTAAAAGAAAACACTGGGAGCCGCAAATATTTCTTTTGTATCTATCTGTCTCTTATACACATCTACCTCTGTGTGCCAACTGCCCACCACAGCGCCATGGGGCCCAGACACTGACTCTCTCCTCACCTTCTTAAAACTCACCTTTTTCGCTCTGCCTTCTCTCTTTAACCTCTCTATCTCAACCTGGGTTTTATCTTGTTTTGCATAGACAGTAAGCAAATTAGGAGCAAAGCAAAGATGTATAAAAGTAGCTGGTTAGATTTTCACACTATCTACAACTGGGAAGCGAGTTGCTGGAGAGACTGTAGTACAGTGGTACCGTGTACTGTGGTAGTGATTAGTGGCAGCTGTGCACCCCTGACTCCACTCGTGTAATCAAGCACACAGAAGGGGACGGGGTGGGGACAGGGGTGAATCAGGGCCGAAGGGGTAAAAACATCAATGTTTTTCTTTTTGGGGTTGGGTTAAACAATATAATGTTTGTAACACGGAATGCAATGATTATCAGCAAACAAAAGATAAGTTTTACTGTTTTAATTTTTGGACACCACAAAATTTTGGCCACTGGAAATGACCCAAAAGGGAACTTTCAGTTTTTTGGGCACTTTATTTTTGGCTTGTCTGAAAATGCCGATATATAATTTTGACAGTTTTTTTCAGTGGTGCGACTATTTTGGTAATTGCGCTGATTTCTGGTTCAATCAAGAGTGTTACATTGTGTTGTGTATATGGGGTAATGACAAGTGATTATTGCGTCACAATCCCCAATCACCCCTTGATCGTTCCGATAAAATCCCGAAATCCAATTGCAGCCTATTGCACTGTTGAAGCAGTCTCACCAGCCGATTCCTCTAACTTACCTCAACCTACCACACTGCATACGTAAATCAGTCTGTCTATATATCCATCTGTCTATCTATAAATTGATCTTTCGCTTAGCTAGATATGTTAAAAAGAAAGAAGATTTATTTAAATATTACTCCTTTGAATTTTATTTTGGCTATATTCATTTAGAAAAGTAAAAACAGTAAAAAATTGTGAATATCACTTATGTGGATAAAGTCACACGTCTTTACATAAAAGGTAGCGATCAATTCCTAGAGTAAGGTGGATGAGTTTTGTGCTTTCCATCCTGATCCCCTCATATTGTTTTCAGCCCTCCTTGTTTGCTTTCTCACTCTTTCATTTCTCCTTCTTTTCTCTTTGACTTTCTGCCAATGATGTCAAAAAGCTCATTAAATCAGACTTGGAATAAACAAAGCTGTTCCTGTGATGATTTCACTTGTTTTCAAAGCCATTTCATAATTCCCTTCTGTATTAATTATTTATATCCATTTAATTGCTGTTCCTTGGTGGGAAAAAAATATCATTCTCAGTCTTCTGTGCTGTGTTTTGTTTTACAAAGATAATAAGGGACTTGATGAGTATTCCGCAGATCTAGTCATTTTAACCACCAGTTTGGGCCCAAAGGGAAATCATGGGCATAATACACAATCTCCTCAGTTTCGATTAAACAATCAAAGTCATGAAAAAAATCAAAACAACACTCAACTTATCATACTAATGAAATGACTGCAGTTCATAATGAAGTTGTCCTGTCACCTAAACCCAGTCCTAAAAAAATACTTTTTAATTTTAATAACTTAAATGACTGGGGACCCAGTGGACAGTGTTGCTCACTGAGGGGAAATCTCTTATAAAACTGTTATCTCTGTAGTTATTCGTGAACAAATGCTTTGGTTTTTTTTTTACTGGAATTTTTTGGAAGACACATAATTACTAACTATACTATAAAGTGTTTTGTATGTTTTCTGGAGATTTTTAACTCTGACTTCACTTAACGCTTTTTGGAGTTGAACCAAGAGCCAAAAGAAGGCTGCGGTTACTTTCAGTGACGGACGATGGCGCCACCGCGCAGGCGGTAGGGACCCGATGTCTTGGGTTCTAACCCCAGTGATTCAAGACAGTAAGTGTGGGAATACTGTGTATATTGCCTGCCAATTAATTGCATAATTTAATATCATATTATCTTTTTACATACATTATGTACAGTACAGTATATTTCACGTACATGTTATTAATGCGCATGTTAGGTTAAAGCAACAGCGTTGTTGCTCTTTATAATAGATTATCGGTCCCTTCAACGCTGACTGTCGGAGCCTTTTAGTCTTAAATATCCGCCCTCTTATTCCAAACATACATTAAACCACTATTTTTATCCATTAATGTCATAAAAAAACTCTGTGTAAAATCACATCACGTTAGATAAACTCTAAAAATGACCATGAATAAAGATTGCTCAACGTGAAAACTTACTCTATAGAGATGAAAAGTTGTTGTCTCCTGCAAACAGGAGAAGATCCATGGTATCAGCCCTAATAAAGGGCATAATAACTCCATTAAAAAATGTAAAAGAAAAGAGTGTTTTACACAGATCACCTCTGTTTCCGAGTCTTCTCACCTCCTTCCTCAGCCATTGGCTGCAGTTCATATTCCGCTTCAATACCTCGAGCGCTGATTGGCTGCGCTGTCGCCTTCGTCAGGCGGCTAAATGCCTGTTTCCCCTTCCTCCCATGTTTTACTTTAGTGAAGGTTTCCTTCATGTCAGCCGTACACGTACTCACACACTGCGAGAACAGCGATGAAAAGACTCGTCCCAGCTTTTAGACAAACTTGAAATCGCGACGACAACTGGGTTTTTTTGACAAAGACACCTGCGTAGGGCTCGCGCACATAATGGAGTTGTTTTGTTGCGGAAAATAGCTCGCTCTGTGAAGCAGCAACAGTGAGACGGCGAGGACGCGTCCACTGTGGAAATACAATCTGATAACTCCATTTGCTCCTTTCTTTTGAAACACGAACACCAAACGCGCACAGAGCTGGAGTAGCCCGAGGACCGAGGCGCAGCAATAGGTGCATTCGTGAGTTTGTGTCGCTGTGTGTATGGTTGTTCGGAAAGAGACAGAGACACTTTGCAGTTTTAGCTATTTCTCCCGGATAGTGTTGAACTTCACATTCTAGGAAGCTTTGGCTCCAGACGCAAGGTGAGTAATGTCAGAGTGTTGGATGATTTACAGTTATCTTTAAAGCCAGGTGATTCACATTCCGCCTGCGTTTCTGTGATGTTATTTTGATGTCTCCAGGTTATGTCGTGTTGCACGAGCCTGACTATGTCATGGAATTACGGTGTATTTCCGATATGGACAGGAGAATGTCCTGAACAGGGACACAAATTAATCCAATACATGTGTTAGACAAAAGAAATGGTCTACTTATGTTAGAAGTGTGGTTATTTCATCACAACACGAGACGGTGGGGTGGCAGAATAAGGTAGAAGACACCAGAAAAGAGACATTGGGAAGATGTGACAAGATGATGGGTAAGAGATAAGAACAGAGATCCCATGAGTAAACAGACATTGCAATGGACAGGGAACAGAAGTCATGTTTTAGAGTAGGGGGACAGACAGTGTGGGTACACCGTAGTTGTTAGAGGAGAATAAAGAAGAAAAAAACAAATTAAAAATATGTGTTCAGATATGGAGGTCACTCTCGAGACATGTACAGTAGGTAAGAACAGTCTTCATTCATACCTATGCTAAATTTACTTTGTCCTGTTACCTGCACTTCATAATTTTTATTTAATTTATCATCAGGGATTGAACCAATGAGCAACTTGCTCCTTGGCAAAATTACTAACACAGATTTGTAAGAGTACAGTGATTTATAAGATTTGTAAAGTACAGTGAATGGGTGAGCAGTTGAGTGGAAGGACAAGTACTGTATAAAAAGGGGGGATGCAGGACATTGTTACCAGGAAAGAAACCGTCTTGCGTCTTGTTGACAAAGTCGGAAAGAGATGATATTCTCTCTCTGCAGCATCTGCCCATTTAATTGAATGCACACAAGTTTGTCAATTTCCGTGACCCTCCTCCCCATCCGTTCTGCATCTGTGGTTGGTAAATGAAACTTGATAATGTTTCCTCTTGTTTATCCAGGGAGTCATTTCAGCTCCCCTTTCCCTATTCGGGATCCATGTGGCCTCAGATTTAATCACTTGAGCTGAGAGCCTTCACTAATGGTCTCAGTAAATGCGTTCGACCACATGTGTTTGAATATGTCCCTCCTCCTCCTCATTCATATACACACTCTAACTAGTCTTTAACAAACATGTGGCTTTGTCTTGTCCTAAATAGCGGTAATTCTAAACAACCTGATGTTAGGTTAGGTCTCAATGCAAAGAAGACATAGTTATGGTTACACATTTACAGACACATTTTTTAGTCATTTTATGAAATTAGAAAAAGAGAATAATTTGAACTCTTGAACAAAATAGTAAAAAATAAATAGTCGGACAGTATTGCATTGTGTTCTTCTGAAATTTTAGAAATCATATGAAGTTATTCGTTTCTTTTATGTTGTCAAAAAAACAAACCATTTCAAAAGCAATTTTATTATACTTTTGATAAACTATAAAAAGGTACTACAAAATTTTGAATAGTTGGTATGTGGTATTTCTAAATAAATAACCAGGGATTTAAGTAATGATAAGTATATTGAAATTGTTATTGTTTATTAACAAATAGAGTCTAATTTCAGTTTATAGTTTTCAGTTTATAATTGTAAGCTTTAAAAACATTTAGATGGAGTTATCACGCACACGTGATATCATTTGTCATTGTGCTCTAAGCCTATAGTCTGAGGAGCCATAGGTGACCTAGTTATTCATCAAAATAATTAGAATATTAACTAGGCAAATATGCAGTCATTGTTTCAAAAGACAAAGAGCAATAGAGAGTTATGAGAGAAAGGTTCAGGTTCAAGGATAATTCTAAATTGTATTCAACCAGTCCCCGTCAACTAAAAATTTACTATTTTTAAATATTTTATACTTTAATATATTTGATATTTTCTTTCCATTATAATAAACAGCAAAGATAATTTAGTTTGTTTACACACAAATTTCTACCACCCTGATTAACATTATTGACAGCTGTACCGATCTGGGGAGCCCACGTACATTTCCATCATACTCACTGTATAGTATTTTGCTGAATCTTATTCATGTCAAGTTGCTTTCTATTAAAAAACTTTTCTTTTTTCTACAGTTTATCTGAAAATTTAAAATTTTGTATAAACCGTGACTGATAATTTATTGAATTAGATACTTCAGAGTCATTGTCCCACAGAGAATATAGCCTTCCATATGTTATCAACAAAAGAAGGGAATGGCAGTGTTGTTTTTTTAATTAAGAAAACTACCAATGCGATGTTGTTGCATGATAATGTTGTAACTACAACATTTCAATTTAGATCCATTTATTTAACTCACTCTTGCATTTTCTCCTGCTGGTAAATTGGGCTCAGTTAATTGTGTTTTCGATGGGCATGCAACTTTTTTTGTTGCAACCCTTTTTGAACAAATTTGGCATACTGGCTTATTCTCGATTGGTGCACTGTGTGTGTTAGTTAGCGTACCAGATCCCTCTCTGCAACTCTGAAAACGGAAGGGTTAACTGCTCCATAAAAGAAGCGCACCAAAGGTGCTGATAGCTAGGCACTAGAGGTGCTTAATTCTGTATATTTGTCAATCTGGTGAGGTATTGCTTTTTAGGTTTGCTGTTTGACTGAAACTGACTATCTTTCCAAAAATTATTTTTTATTTTAAATATGATTAATATGATATTATGTCCAGTGCATATTATATTTCCAAAATTACTGCAGTTGACAGACAAGAGGAAAAACAGAATGAAGTTGCATGTAAACACTACTCAATAGCAACCTACAGTAGGATTGTTTTATTCTGAAAACATATTCCAGAAAATTTAAATATGTTTCTTTATTGAATATATCAAACTGTTTAAACAAAACTAAAATGTTTACATTCCACTCCAAATGGTTGGCCTGAGGTTGTTTGTACTACCAATATATGTATTCACAATTATCTCTGTTATATCTCTTAATTAAATTCTTGACATCTTGACATCTCACTACTGTAGGGACATTACAATGGATAAGCAACAAACTACGCACATGCGCTAAAACAAGATTTCTTTCTAGGCTTTGGGAAAAAAGGCAGGAATTATAACGCAACAGGTGATATCCCCCAAACTGTAATATAAGTTTTTTTTATTGTTATTTATGAATCAATTAGAGCTTTGCTGCACACCTCTATGTACTATGTACAGTATGAACCGTCTTCATCCAGCCTGCTTGGACTGAGAGACGAGGAAAAGAAACATACATGCGCCGGCATACATCATTCTAAGCCTGTCAACAGGTCTCCAATACTCAACAACGTTGATAATTAATTTGAAGTGAAAAAAGTCTTTATATTCCGTGAGAAAATCTGTCTTTAACTGTATTGAGCAGAACTGTTGCAGCCATCGAGGAAATAGTAACAGTACTTAAGTGTTGAAGGCATCAGTCTCGTTATTCATTGCTTGTCCCCCTTAAGGTTGTCCACTATCTGCAGTGGGGCTATAATTATAGACCAAATGCTGCGTTTTCCAAATGGTCAAATGGCATGTATTTCATATTGGTTGTGCACAACTGGACAGATGTATTGGACAATAAGATATGGATGATACTAATGAAGAAAAATATATTTACTCATATTTACAGTTCCTATAATATACTAAATATGTTTTTTTAAAGGACAATAAAATAAACACTCCTAATATATATATATATATATATTATTTTACACATATTTAATTAGATAAATTACAAAAAGTTTCTTATGTTCGTGGATAAGTAAGTTAACATACACCTACCTCTGTGTATTTTCTTTAAGGACAATGGTAAATCCAGGAGGCAGTACTAACAACCAGCCACCGCCAGTTGGAACAGGCCCTTTATCTTGGAAGCGGTGTGCAGGATGTGGGGCTAAAATTGTGGACCGCTTCCTACTCTACACAATGGACAGCTACTGGCACAGCCGCTGTCTAAAGTGCTCATGCTGTCAGGCTCAGCTCGGTGAAATTGGCACATCATGCTTCACAAAAAGCGGCATGATCCTGTGCAGAAATGACTACATCAGGTAAGAAACGGAAAATGGTTGAAGTTTGAAATGGGACTACTGTTCAGTTTGCAACACTTGAATCAAAAATCTTGCGAAGAACTTTTACTCTGAATACCCTAGCCAATTATTTTGCTTATGCAGTGGGGCGTCAGGATACTTACCGTAATTTCCGGACTATACGCCGCATCCAATACATTTTTTAAAGGAAAAAACATTTTGTACATACATAACCCTGTAACCTGACTATACGCTGCATGTGCCCACGTTGAAACATGAGATATTTACAAAGAAAGACAGTACACAGAAAGAGTTTTAATAACAAACACTGCCACTGCCGTTTCGTGCGTCTCACTATCGATTCATCAACGCGAAGTTTACATGCAGCAGCTCTGTTTCTTTCTTTCTTTTCTTTTTTTTAACTTGAAAGCTGCGTCATATGCTTTTTTTTTTTGCATTTTCCATAATGAGGGTCAGTTTATGCTAATTTTATTCATGTACAAAGCGCGTTACCGTACGTAAATTTTTTTCTTCTATGGTGTTTATTGCCGGTTGCCTTCCTAGACACCACCTGTTTCACTCTTACCTTTTCTGCTCGAGCGCCCCTGGTGGCTGTTAGACAAAAAGCATATATCCGCATCTCTGCATAGTCCGGAAATCACGGTACTTGTCCTTGCTTGCTTAACATCTAAATCAATCATATACATATATATTGTTAACTTGGAGTAGACATAGATAAGAAAGCATCGTATATTTCTGTTACAGAAATGCCAAAATTAACCTAGCAACAGAGAATGAATGAATGAGACAATACCAGAGAGTGTGCGGACCACTGAGTGTAGTAGAAGCTACACCGGGCTGAATCAGGAGGATACTCCAACGTCTCCTCCTCTGAATGCGCTCTCTAGATTCATTAAAGCAGGGGTTCCCACACTTTTCTGTCTTTAGTGCTATTTTTCAAATGACCAGTCTTGAGTGATCTACCTAGATTGAAAAAATATATATATATTTACCTATAAAAACTGGGTTATTCTATACATTGTTATATATGTGTGTTGTACTGTCTACTGGCTCAATACCTATATGATTATCACTTATGTCCAGTCCTTTGCACCTTGAAAGACATTTATATCTGTAGTTTTAATCACTATTATTGTTTTATGTTATTGCTCAGGATCTGCCAACCCTCCTTTGGAGATCTACTGTTAGATCCCAATCTACCTATTTGGCTCCCTTGCATTAAAGTGTAAAATGTGATGGAGTGTGTGTGTTGATTTAGGGTTGGATTATTTTCTTTTTTTTGGTCGAACTTTCTTATCTAATTTCGTGAATGTTGAAAAGGACCTATGCCGTTCTAGTGTTAAACTTTATCACTCAGGACGATGCTTGCCACTGACAAAATGCAAAACCAATCCAGGGAAAGAAACAGAATTTAAATAAAAATGTAATTTAAATTGTGGAATGTACAATAAAACTGTTGATAAGTGAGCTCAAAGTCGGCTGCAGAATGTTGGATTGAAAACACATTTGTCTGTCTCGACAGGAAGTCATTAAAAACGCTGAAGTCAACAGCAGTGCCTTATTCATAATGGGCCTGTGATATAATTAAAATTAGGCCGTGAGGAGAGTAGAGAACATAGATACACAAACCCAATTGTAATGAAAGCACGCATGGCGAAAGGGCTAAACTGCTACGTTATGAAAGCATGAGATGAATGTGGAGATTGAGATGAGACTCACGGGGGCACTTGGGGGGATGAACTGGGGGGGTCGAGTTGTCTGACAGTAAGTCTACACAATTAAATGCTTTAATTATAGCCCCACCACCCGCCCACTAAGGCCATTTTCTTTAGTCCTGATGGGTTACATCTAATGAGATCTGGTTCCCAGCTTGTCTCTTAGCTCCGAGTGATGTGTCCGAAGTGAATGACAGCCACACTGCTCAACAAAACATTTAATTAACTAAACTGAGTTGAAAAGTGAGGGGGTTGCAGAAAGTCAGAGGGGGAGGACAATAGAGTACGGTGATGAGGAAATAAGAGAGAGATTTCGTTTTGAGGCTACCTGGACAATTACTGTAAAGAGATACAGTCTATCTCTGAGAAATTGTTTAAACCAAGAAAGCAATCCATACTTAAGCTATCAATATCTTATTTGTTTTTTTTTTGTTTGTTTAACACTACAACACCTGGAATTTGAAAACTACTGGACAGTCTATTAACAGTGTTTTTTGGATGGTTTGAATTTAAACGCAAAAATCTCTGATGATACATATTTAAATTAAATTTTAACTTTAAAATTTTGAATTTTTGAAATAACAAAATGACATAGAAATGTGTAATTTAACACTTTTATTGTACACATTATATTACACGATACACATATTATACATCAACTGCAGCCTTAACAAATAGGTCAGCTGGTGTTCCAGGATTGTGATTGCATCCCTATTTGTATGCCCCTGTTTCACTAATATTGTACAGGGCCAGTTTTAGGAGGATAAGTCTGTACAGAGTCCCAGTCAATGCAAAATTGGTTACATCGAGGGCAATCGGACATAGTAGGTTTCTTGAAATGCAGATTGTTCTTATAATTATTCAAGAAAAGTACTATGTCCAGTTGCCCTCAAAGTAACAAATTTTGGATTGAATGACTTGGATGACTGGGAATCTGCACAGACTTATCCTCATCTGTGAACAGCTTCTTTAAAGCTTGCCAACATGGTTCTACATGACTTGATTTAATGTTTGTACAGTTTGAATTACCCCTCTAATAAAAACATTTTTTTTGTGCTAAAAAAAAGCATTTTTTATGGACTTTAAAACGTTTCCCTCCACTCCTGGGGTTTTCTTAAATTATACTTCTAAAACAGTGTTCATAAAAAAACAGAACTTGAACCAATTAATTTCTGTTGAACTTGAAATCATTGATTCACAAGAATGCATTCTTAAAATTACACAATACTGCCACCACTGATGCATTAATGGATCACACATGCATAAAAAAATCACCAGGCTTTTTATATATCAAACTGAAATAATTTCACGTCCAGGTTAAGAGACTGTTGAATTTGGATTGACGGTAAGAGTATTTATTACATGCCTACAAATCAACAAGGGTCCACATTTGTTTCTCTGGGTAACTGAACTATTGAAATCCAGGTCTGCAGAACAGGTGGTTAATCTCTTTGGTTTTTTTTTATTCATTGTCTTTGTTTTTTCCATCATGATCCCAAAAATTTTACTCTGTAATTTCCACTGCTGCTCTATTTCAGATCCATTAAAAGCTGAGCTTCATTATCAATAGAGCCCTCATGGTTTTAATGCATTTGCTGCTGCTGTGAAGAGGTGTTTTAATGGACTGGGTGGTGCATATTGTTGTTTGAGGTTAATTTTATCCCAATAAGAAGGACCCTGGTGACTAAACAATGGCGGACTTTTTTCCCTAACACTTTTTTTTACGCAGTCATTTCTAAAAATACATTGAATAATTATTATCTAAACAGAAATGGGTTTAATTTAGAGCTGGGTTGTATGACCAAAGAGTATTTTTTTCTATATTATATTGTGACACACTATTTTGACAGTATTTTATTTTTTCATGCATGACTAGGTGTTAACCCGATTTCCTAATAATTGAGAGAATAATTACTGCAGTAAATTGAATGACCAAACTAGTTCTTACCCAGGTTTTTAACGGTCCCCATATTATGTTGCTGTTCAGAAAGAGGAAACATTGGCTCTCAGCATTGTAATGAGGTGAAGAATTCAGTTTTGAAAGCATCTTCTTTAAGGCTTCTTTATGTTGTTGGTAATACCGTTCCACCGCTTGCTTTTTTTTTGTACAAAGTGGTCTTAGCAAACATGTCTTCAGTGATGTTGATTAAGGGTCTCCGTCATCCAGGTCATGGTCAAGGTTTGAGAGTGTAAGACAACTGCTATATAAGGCTTTTTTTGGACCTCTCATCCAAGAGGCCTTTTCAGTTCCAACTGTTGGTGACGATTAACGAAGAAGAATAAATAAATTAATGAATAAACTTTAGTCGGCGATGGTGGTTAAGGAAGCGGACTTGGGTCCCCACAGCTTCAGGATTGAAACCACCAGATTGCTACTGAGGTGCTCTGAGCATAGCACCTTCCTGACCCACATAACTTCAATGTGGGCTCACCACCCATAGGAAAGCTCAGATATGGTGGAAAGGGATTTGGGCGGCGCCAGCTGCCCATGCAACCCGGCAACAGACAAGCAGAAGAAGATAAATGAATAAACTTTACTCTTATGTAATAGTGTCAGAAAGGGTAATAGAGTCCAGGGTTAATGTTGTTGTGAGAACTATATAACAGCCACAGCTTGTCTGCTGCTGCTGCAGCTGCAGACTAAATGAATCTGGCTCCCACACTCAACATCAAGTTAAGGTGATATGTGCCGCTGTAGCGACCAAATTGCACTTTTGCAATTACGCACATTCCATGCGTGTAATCTTAGACTGAATGCCTAGAAATGGCGTTATTCTTTCTTGTTCATCTTGGTTGGTTTCTAAAACACATGTCAAACTCTTGGCCCACAGGCCAAATGTGGTCGACTAACTCATTTTGTGTGGGCCACAGGAGGTTTTTGCCTTGTGTTAAAGTCTTGAAGAGCTGGAGAATTTTTTACCTAAACCTACCTATATTGAATTTAAATAAAAAATGTATATATATATATATATATGAGTAGATACTGTGGGCACACACAATTTCGATAAAGTGTGTTTATTGTACAGGTTCAATAGAAGTGGAAATGAAGCAAGAGAAACTCGCATGTATAAGACAACCTTTTTTAATGATTTGGTTTGTATTGTACAAACATTTCCTGACAGCAAAATTAAAATGATCTTAAGAAATAAAATAAAAAAATAAAACAAATGAGATCGGAAGGTGTCCCTAGTTGTCATCTTTTTAACCCTTTAAGTTTGCAGCTATGGTTGATGAATAGACATGTTGTTATATAGGTGTGCAAAAAATACAATTCATATTGGCAAATCGATTTGGGCTTTGCCAATTCAAATTTCATAAACGTCCAAATGGATTAATGCATTTAGCCCTCTTTTGTAACAATTTGTTCTTAATTGAATCAAACTCACCATTCAAATAAATGGTAGCACCTTTTGAACCAACCATACAACTGTCTTTCCTCTGCTCTCAGGTATTACTCAGTCCTTGTATTTCTGGTGAAGAATCTAGAATTCTAGACAGTGGCGAGCTATGAAGTGGACAGACAAACACGTAGACATGTGATCTGTGATTCTAAGAATTTCAAAGGGAGTTTGGCTCATGATGTGTTCTTTTTTTTACCGTAATATTTCACTGAGTTCATCACAGTTTAGAGTTGCATTTATGTGGTATCAATTACACTGTATCAGTGATTTGTAGATAAAGCTAACGATTTTTAAATGTGTTTGAGCAGGATGACAGTTTTCCAGTTATTTAATGGGCTGTAAAGTATAAAAGAATAAATGAATCACGGTTAATATTGCAACCAATTATAATTCGAAATATCTTGTGAATCTAAAATGGAATTGCATGAGACCATATTGAATTTTCAGAACTGTGTTTCAGTATTGGAAATGCCACTGCCAGGACGCTTTAAGACGAGCATTTCTAAAGTTTGTTTATATTTATTTGTTTTGAATATTTATTTGCTTTTGTCCCTGAGTGTCAAATCTTGGCATCCCTGATTTTAATAATTAATGCAAATTTTACCAACATTAGTGAGAACTCACAGAGTTAGCATTAAACTGTGGTTCCTATTTAAATTTTACATCACTTGTGGAAAACACCATCCTTATTAGGCTTTGTATTTGTTATACATTTATACATCTTTTATACAATCGCATTTGACATTTTTCTGTCTCACACTTTTTTTCTTTCTATCTTTTTAAAGTTATACATAAATTACATATTATACATATTTCGTTATACATACGAAATAAACTCATTCATTCATTCATTCATTCATACATTTTGCACTTGCTATAGAAAACAATTTCATACACACCATGTAAGAAGAAGTCTTGTCAGTCGGCCATTTATTGTATCACCTCAGTGGATTAGTTTCGTGCAACCCGGGGAGCAGCAGTTGGACTCTGCTGTGGTCATGGTTGGTGCACAGGTTAGGAGGTCTGTCATCAATTTGTTTTGTTTTTTTATTATTTAGCATGAACTGCATTGTTTTTTCTCAGCATAAGACGTTGCTACAAAGTCAGGTGAACCAATCTTTTACTGTAATCATATAACACAATACACGTGGGTTGTTTGTTTACGCTGCTTTACAGTCTCCTGTGTGTAAGTGTGTTAAGGTGACATAATACACTCACAGTGGTACAACGCACATGTAGTTGGCCTTAATCCTCCTTAAGTATCATCGACCTCACTGACAGCAGGCTGAATGTCCTTGGTGTTTGGGCCAAACTAGTTGTTTAGAGTTGTGACTTCACTGTCACTCAGTAGTCTTGAATATGCAAACTTAACAAGACTACAAATCCAAATTCTTAAAAGCTTAAAAAGCTTCATGGTGTTTGGTTTAGCTATATGTTTTGCCAGGTTCCCTCTGCAGCTAAAATAAATTCTCCCTAAAATCTGAAAACTAATGTTTTTTCATCCTCTATCTTTTATTATTTTTTTTCCAGACACAAACAACATTATCTGATGCACACACATGCGCGCGCACACACACACACACACACCAGTGAAATACCCCTCCCTCTACTCTTCCATTTTCTTT
Organism: Paraplagusia blochii; assembly: GCA_016785265.1. Taxonomy (NCBI): domain Eukaryota; kingdom Metazoa; phylum Chordata; class Actinopteri; order Pleuronectiformes; family Cynoglossidae; genus Paraplagusia; species Paraplagusia blochii. The sequence continues at coordinate 11,909 of JAFBJS010002851.1, read as the reverse complement.
TTATCCATCCCTCTCCCTCGTTCTCTCTAGAGCATGTCAGATGCTTCGGTCTTATTTGATTGCTTAGGAAAAGTGCAGTGATAGAGCAAACACCCAGTGAGATATGATGACAAATGGGTCCAGATCCCAGTAAATTACTTTCTGCTAAAATCGAAATTTCATTCAGTTTGCTGCTCACCGAGATGAAGTAATCTAAATTGTGGACTTAGAAGATAGAAGCAAAGCTGGAGCAAGCATTTCATTATCAAGAAAGGGTGGGAGAGAGGGAGTGGGGGAGAGAAAGAGAGAGTGGGAGAGGTGGGGGTTAGAGAAGAAAAGAGATGAGCAGAAGCAAATCTAGTGTTGATGCAGTGATTGAAAAGGTTAACTCATGCACATTATATATCAAGCACAAGTAGCTCCGAGGCTGAAAATGGAAACACCACTGACAGACCATTTTCCACATATAAAGTTAAACACGTCTCGACCTGGACACCTCTTTGGTTGTGATTACTGGTGTCCCAGGTTATCATTAGCCTGCTGAAATTTGCTGTAGGAGTAATGCAAAGTTTAAGTGAAAAGACAGAATGATTGAGCAAAAAAAAAAGAAAACCTCAGCGTAATGCCAAACAATGTCCCCTCGAAGCTGTGTGTCTGCATTTGCATCCCCACTTATTGAGCTTGCTACATATTTGACCTTTTTCAACATGGATCTGCAGACAAAGCAGTCTCCTAAATGTATTTCCTCAACACGTCTAAAACGGTAAAAGGCAGTATTTTCGTTAAAATGGTTGTCCACATTGTTAATGGACCCATGTCAATTGTGGTCATTTCTACATGGCGCAGTGTCTTCAGAATTTCAACCTTTTTTGAGCTGCGCCACATTTTTTACACACCACCAACCAAATTTACATTTTAACACAGTTATAACACGTTTATATTACATATACTTAATAATATAATTTGAAAATGTATTTATACTCACTTAGTCTGGAATCTGGGCCTGTTCCCATGAACACAAACTGGATATCCTGGCAGGAATGGTAGAAAGACACACAAGAAGCTTTTCCTCAGCAACAGCTCTCAGTCTCTCTCTGTTATGATAAATAGATATGTGGTTGAAAGCTTTTACCAACGCTCCAATATAAACAATGGGATTGAACAGTTGTAAATATATTTCCACCAGCACACACATACATTGCTTTCTTAAAATGTGTTGTTTGTCTTATGTGTCTTTGAAGCGTTTTGATTATTTACTGCAGCAGACTTCCTGAGGAGAACAAAGAAAATAAATTAGGTAAATCAATGGTGTGATTTGGCCAACAGTAATCCAAAATTACAATACACACACACTGTTTACAAACAAGGAGTTAGTGGAGTTGGTTTTTCTTTTGTCGACCACTCATACCAGGGCCTTCATCTGGGTCAGAATTTTGTCCAGGGCCCTGTTCAGCATTTACATTTTTCCTTCTCAAAAAGTTCTCCATCACTGTCACTTGCTCATCTTGCTGTCACTTGCTGTTACGTTCACGTTAACGCTACTGTTTTGACAGGCATTCATAGCCTCGGCTGCCACCTGCTGGAATAGAAGAGTATTACATTATAAGGCGCACATTATTAGCTCAGACACCCAACAATGGTTAATTAGGTGATCGATCTCTCATGGCATACTAGTGTGCAGCAGCACACTGATGGAAAATTATTGCTCTAGAACACCTGGAGTGGTGTTATGTACGTAAAATAAATACGTATGACATTGACGCACACTGAGCCCTTCCTCCACCAATTGTTTTTCCATCCCCACTTCTAAACTCTTTCCAGTGCAGTTT
>JAFBJS010002849.1:103665-119946 GCA_016785265.1 Paraplagusia blochii | reverse complement strand
GGAGTTAAAGATGCTGAGGTTCTCTTTAGGAGAGACAAGGATGGACAGGATCGGGAATGAGGTGATTAGAGGGACAACACAGACAGGAAGGTTTGGAGAAAAAGCTAAAGAAGACAGATTGAGATGGTTTGGACATGTTCAGAGGAGGGACAGTGGATGAAGCTACCAGGTGGGAGACAAAGAGGACATTGATGGATGCAGTGACGGAGGACATTGTTAGTTCATTAGGATCAACAAAATGTAGAAAATGATATTGATTTGTCCAACAGTGGTGGCCTAGTGGTTAAGGAAGTGGACTTGGGTCTGCAAGGCTTCAGGTTCGAGTCCACCAACTGCCAGTTTGCCACTAAGGGATGATATGGAGGTAGTTTGAGTCAGTGTAGAAGATACAGAGGACAGGGGGAGATGGAAAGGGATGATTCACTGTGGAAACCCCCAGAAAAAGGGACAAGGTGAGAATCCCACTGTGGATTGCTCTAAAACCAGCACTTATTTTATGTTTTTGTCCTTTCTGTTAATTGGGGACGTGATTAATTTTTTTTAATATAGTGATCTCCCTCCTGCTGTGGTAGCTGCATTCTAAATCCCTCTCTGAGATACAATAACAGCAGAGCATTATGCTATTTACATATTCAATATCTTTACCCTACACACTGTAATCAACCATCTCTTCCCACACAGTGCAATGCACAGTATAGTTATACATTAGAAATAAAAGTAGGAATATCTGCTCATAGACCATCATGGAACAGACGTGCTTGGCCAGTCGGCATTACCCCTTATCTCGGGGTATTTGTCATTTTATTAAAGTGATAGTATTGTAAAATTGTATTGAAAAAAAAAACCTAATATAACAATGGAGCTAAGGAAGAATGTGGAGAATTATGAACATTAGCATCTCTATCCTTGTCATCTGTGAGACAAATGCTGAAAATTGTATTGTCATCTCTGGCACGGTGGCAGAGGTGGCCAAGCGGGTCAAGAAGCTGACTTGGGTCCGCAAGGCTTCGCGTTAGAATCCACCTTCTGCCACTGAGATCCTCTGATCACAGCGCCATCCTGTCTTCCAGTGGGCTCACCACAGAAAGGCCCAGATTATGGAGTAGTGTGATTTGGGTGTCAGTGGTGGAGACTGCTGCCCCTGAGATAAGAGGATGAAGATCAATAAATGAAGGGTGACGTCACTCAGACGGGGTACAAAAACGTCAGAAGTTCTTGAGGTTGAGGTTCCGTTCTGTTCTACATGTTAGTTCTTTACTGATGTGACACAGTCCTTGCAGGCTTCTAGCCTAGATCAGCAGGGCCAAAAGGCCCGTGGCCCCCTGCTGGTTTGCTAGTGCGTGTCACTAATTAATTGATGAGCCTTCTTGAATAATTGGCCCCCAGGCCGGTAAATCATGTGACTGCGTTGACACCAATGTTGATCTTTTCACACAAACAAGTACTCATGGTGATGTATTAGCCCAACGCTGTGTCTATTGATCGGCCAGAGACTCTTTGCAGCTTCAGGTTTGAATGAAAAAAACAAGACAATAATGAAGCGTTTTATTTATTCCACAATGAGCTTTTAATTGAATAATTTAAGTGAATTAAACTCAAAAGCCCAGAATACATTTCACCGGGCTTGGGAAGACTTCTACAGAGGTCAAAGGTTTTGTCTTTATTCATCCCTTTAAGAGAAATAGCAGTTTAATCATGAGCATCTGTGCAGGAGGACAAAAAAATAATTACAGAAAGGAAATCATTGAGACAACAATCAAGTCGATGCCTCCTTAGAACCATTTACTATGAACAGCAGATAAATATCCATCGCTATATTCTATCAAAAAGAACTTTGTATAAAAATAAGCAGGTTTGTTGAGCCTGGCTGTTTCCTATTATACCTTTTTATATCGACTCTAGGCTTTGTACACTATGAACCTCTTCACCGTCAGCGTCGTCCGCTCCTGATTAAAGGGCTCTGGTGGGAAAACATCAAAATCTGAAAAACAATATCCAGTAGAAATGATAGACTCCACCTCTTAGTGACGCAAAGATTGTACATACAGGACCTTCTCAGAAGGCAGTCAGCATCAATGATCAGTTTGTAGGGTTAGGTTAGGACCAGTCACGGAGATTTAAAGGTGGCTGGACTTGATAATGCAATAAATATGTATCTTTTTATTCAAAAAGACCAGAGGGAAATCCAGTGTTTGACCAGGGTTTTACCTCCGGGACTCGGATTTATTGAACCGTGTCCTTCAGAGGACTAGACAAAGAGAGCGTTTCACCCAGGGTGATTAATTTCACTAAAATAATTGTGTCGGAATAAAAAGACAAAGGTGTAGGCGCTTTGTACGTATATGTTTCTTCTTTTTACACGTTAAAAGTAACAGCATAAACTGAAATATCCAAGGAGGAGACGAAAAAAGAGTCAAATTTGTTTGTTTTTTTAGAAGAATTTTAGAGGCTGTGATGACATCAAATGAATAAATAAAGCGAAGGGGAAGACACTGCAGAGAGTGACCAGTGCATTGAAGTTTAGATTTTCAGTAGAGAAATGCAATATGATTTCCATTCATCAATATACTTTAACAATCGATTTACTACAGGTCGTGATTAATCTTAATATTTGCTACATGGGGATCATGGCATCATTACTGATTATATATTAATATAAAACAAAAGACAAAGCTGCTTCACTTTGGTATAAAATGTCTTTCATTCATCACCTGCACAATAAAAGGATGTCTTCCTTATCCTGTTGTTATGTACAATAACTGTTATCCCTTAATTAAACGGTAGAATTCCGATGATAATGAAAACGTATAGTCTCCCTGACTAGGTGGTTGAATAAAAAAAGCTAATATTAATATGATTTTATTGTTATTTTATTTTTATTGTAAAATAAAAAACAGTTAAGGGCTAATCTGTCCATTCTGACCAGGTTGAAGACACCAAGGCTGAGTTCATACTTGTATTTGCGTCAAAGGTGCAAAGTAAACCTTTCATGTTGTTTTTATATTTTATTTTTTAAGAATTCAGACACTTGCTATTGATTGAAGAAGTGGAAAACTAAACCCTACGAGGCTAAAACCTTGTACAAGGTCTGGAGGAAGTTTCTCGTCGCTGCGATCGTCGCAGCGTGTATTTGTGAAACCCGCTATTAGAAAGTTACGACATATCTAGATGCTGGTGAATTTTTTTTTTTATCCATTTAACAGGTGGTTATAGAAGACTTACGTTATTGGATTTGTTGAGAACTAAGTTACGTGAGACAAAACGCAGACAAATATCCCTCTGCAGAGGGTGAAAATATATGTCCTGCAGTTTACATCTGAACTAGGACTTGAAGACACTTCGTTTACTCGAATGTCTTATTAAGAAGCAGTTTCTAAGGAAATCAGGGTTAGTGGTTAGCGTTGCAGGTCAGGCATGGTAAAAAAAAAATGGGAACGACTCTGGATTTCATCTTTCTGCAGCAAATAATCGCAAACACAAATGACTTGAGACTCTGTCCCCTGACGTGTGTGACGGATGTGCATAGATTCAAAGAGGATAAAAGTGAGGTGTTTTTTTAAGGGCATTTTTACAGATTTCTTTAACTTATATAAAATGTACAATCGGGTAAATTGATAGATTATTGTCCTGCGTATGAAAGTAAAGATCGTTCAAGGTGCATCTCCTATGGAGGGGGTTACAAAATACATTGTCTTGTCTTCATAGTAAATATCTCGAATATTGCAGCTTCTTTATAGCAAGAAAACTTTGTGCAACTCTATTCTATTTGTGCTTTAGATCTGTTTCACCTGATGATTTTCACCGGATTTCTACAACGTCGAATAGTGTGGTCAGTTTCGCCTGATCTCCCTTCATTAGTAGATCTGAGGATCTCAACAAGGGCTCTGCGCTCTGTGTTGTTTTCAGTGGCTCATTCTTTTATCATGGCTCATTGCAATTGAAAGCTGCAGTGCATGAATTTTCAATGTGTCACCAAACACAGGTCGGGCGACTGATGCAGTGTGGGCAGTTGTGAAGACAAGCCTCCTAACAATGTTGTTTATCTTCAAGATCGGGTCAGGAAGAGAAAAAAAAAGTTCTACTTTTGTAAAGAGGTGTTTTTTTTTTTTTTCGGAAACTGATACTGCACACAAAACCCAACTTACTGTACCTAGGCGATGTATTTACACTCAAAATGTTGTGTCAATACAGTTTCTAATGCCTCTTATTAAATAACTTTTACACAAAATTAACATGTGGAAAAAAATAATTCAAGTTTCCATAAAAGGAAAAAGCTCATCCTCCAGCGTTTTTCCTTGATTGCAGAGGTTTCTTACCAGTCACTCCTCTTCTCCTTCCGTTCTTGCGCAGCTCCCTTTAATATCAGTTCCTTATTGTGTTGCGTTTTGTCATTTGCAAACTTTCACAGTAGTCAGTTCCTATGGCACTTTGCATTGTTCAACATTATTCCTTTGGGAAAAGTCATCGAACACTGACCTGTGGTCAGTGGGTGGATGTCATATTTCCGACTCCCTACGATAGGACCTTTGATCGAGTGCCCTGGGCTGTAGGCGTTCAAACTCGTGCCGACTGTTGCGGTCTGGACTGAGGTTCGCAAGGGCTCTGCTCCCACCGCCCACATCGTCCTCCTCTTCGTCCCGGTTGAGAAAGGCCAGCTCATTTTCATAGCAGAAGGTGTTGGAGTTGGGGACTAGGAACTTGTTCTCCACCATGTCCTTGGCACTGCAGCGCGGGGTGGACGGCACCTCGTATGTTTTGTGAAAGTGAGAATAATCCACCTTGTAAATGTTTTTCTCCTCAAACAAGACCGGCTCAAACCTATGGCCCCAGAGGATCTCGGAGGCCAGGTAGGAGCTACGCGCCTGGGTGGTCATGGCAGTTGCTTCCACCATGCCCTCCAAGATGACAACAATCTCAAAGTCTGCAGTCTCCAAGTCCTGTTTGCTGATCCCAAAAAGTGGACTCTCCTCATCTATCTCGTGGAGAATAGTTATGGGTGAAACCAGGAAAATTCTGTCCAAACCTTTATCAAAGCCCACGTTAATGTCTATTTGGTCCAAAGGGATGTATTCCCCTTCATCCGTTATCCGAGGTTTGATGAGCTGCGCTCTGACGTGGGCCTCCACTATGTGGCTCCTGCGAAGGTTGCCTACTCTCCACATGAGACACAACTTCCCGTCCCTCATGGCGATGACGGCATTGTGGCTGAACAGCAACGTTTGCGCTCGCTTCTTAGGCCTCGCCATCTTGGCCATTATGGCGCCAATCATGAAGCAGTCAATGATGCAGCCCACAATGGACTGGAAGACCACCATAAACACAGCCACCGGGCACTCCTCCGTCACACATCGGTAACCGTACCCTATGGTTGACTGTGTTTCAATGGAGAACAGAAAAGCAGCCACGAATCCGTTGACTTGCAGAACACACGGAGTGAAGTTGTCATCTCCCGCCGGATTATCGAGATCGCCGTGCAACAAAGCAATGACCCAGAAGGCCAGTCCGAAGGCCAGCCAGGATACGACAAACACCAGGGTGAAGACTACCAGCATCCATCGCCAGCGAATGTCGACACACGTGGTAAAGATGTCAGCCATGTAACGCTGAGACTTGTCGTCCATGTTGGTGAACTGCACGTTACACTGGCCGTTCTTCTTGACAAAGCGGTTGCGGCACTTGCGGCGGGTGTGGATCTTGCCATTGCCAAAGCCGTTCATGCCATGCATGGTAGTGAGGCGGAGGGCCTCTTCTTCAGATGACACGATGCTATAGCGGCTGATTCTTCCCACACTCATGCTCCTGGAAGTGTTTCCAGCAGCAGAGTCGAGCAGAAGGACAAGGCCTCAAGTCCCGATGTGTGACTGTGGCCTTCAGAGCTCGATCACTGGCTGATCGTCATGGTAGTGAATCATAGACAGAGAGCCGAGTGGGAGTCCGTGTTTTTTTTGGTCTCTCTAAAGCCTGGCAGGAGAAGAAAACAAAGTGAGCAAGTTTTTTTGTGTGTGTCACATCAAGGATAAACAATATCCAAAGATCTAACCATAGAAAATCTTAACATTCTCTGACTGGCCATTTGTCTTTAGGTTATTACCTGTCTAATTTTTCCTGTGTGGTCAGGAAATATCCTCGGTTGTAAGAATTGCAACTGTCAGCTTGGAGTTACTGCAGATTTGTTGTTTTTGTTGGATATTCTTAGCAACGAGTGCTAATGTGCACAGCTCAGCTTGTGTTCTACAATGTTTGGGGAGCAAAAAGACACTGGCGCACCTTAAGGATTTTTGCACAAGGACTGTGTTTTGTCTCGATATGTTTTCCTATTATTTTAGATGTCTGTTCTCAGTTCTTTTATATATGTATATATATTTTAGAACTCTATTAACCCCTCAGAAAATTTTGCCTTCCCATCATCGTAGTGAGCAGGGGGTAGCCGGCTGTGTGGGGACCATACTTGGGGCACCTCAGCGGTAACTTGGCGGTAGGGGGGATTTGAACCGGGAGCCTTCCTTAACCACTAGGCCAGCTGCCCCATGACTGTTCTCAGTCATTCAGGATTATCTAATCCAAAAATAGTTACTTTAAGGGCAACTGGACATAGTACGTTTCTTGGTGATCGCCTCATCATTGTAGAGGCTTCTTCAGTTCCAAACTCGAAAAGTCTCCATCATTTTTTTAGATCATCAATGTTAAAAATCTGGGTTTTGCACCTGCGCCAGAATCAAATTTGGTGATAAACTGTAATCAGCAGTTGCCCCTGGTCAAATCAGGGGTAATTTAAAAATCCTTCATGCAGTCTTTGAACTTAATGACTCACAAACCAAAGTGGCCTTCACTGAAGGGTCCTTGTGTTGTTTGATGTGGACTAGAGAAGTGACAGCTGTCCTCCGTGACACATGGCTCTGCCTGAGCTGCTTTCCTTTTTTTCTTTTGCATTACAAAGAAAGTCTGCAGTGAAGGCTGATCAGGTCGTGGGCCTGCAGATGGTAATTATTATGTAATTAAAGTGAAAGTCACTGGCTGTACCCAGCTACACGTCTGGGAGAGCGAGAAAGACTGACATCGGCTTGGAAGTACATCTCATGCTGATGCTTTCCAGAGCCACACAAAGATAGTACTGTATCAATGTGCGCCCAGAAATATTTTCCTACCCTCTTTTTTATGGTTATGTTATGGTTATGGTATGTTTGTTCAGTAGCTGTACAATTTTCTATCCTCATGTCAAGTGTGTGTCATCATTAAGTGTGGTTGCCATTGTTCTTAAGTAATTTCCTTCCAATACAATTTTCCTATCTGCAGTGAAAATGTATTGCCATGTCTGAAGTATTTTCCTGCCCATAATATTTTCCTACCCTCTTTTTTAAAGGTGGTTGCATTTTTTTATGGATTATGAGGCTAATTCTCTGGATGAGGCCCTTCATGTTGTGTCCTGATCACAGCAGGTGCACTAACACAAGTTGCTTCAAAAGCTGAAAAATTTTTCATCCTCATGTCGACTGTGTGTCAACGTGGGTGCCGTTGTTCTGAAGTATTTTCCTTCCCATAATATTCTCCTACCCGGAAAGAAAATGTATCGCCATGTATCGTCAAATTTTTTTTTACCTCTTTTTTAAAGGTGGTTGCATTTAGATGTTAAACAACTATACCTACCCTTAGTTTTAAGGTTTAAGGTTTGTGGTAGCATATTTTTATAGATGTTAGACACCCATAATATCAAATTTACACCTTTAAAAAAAGAGGGTAGGAAGATACTATGAGTGTTTGAAGTAGAGTAAAATTAGCATAAGTAGACTACTTCCACTCATTTTTGTCACTTGAAACCAGCAACCTCAACAACCTCCTGGTGGCGAGGCCTGGGGCTGCAGCCTCTTTCGTCCATTCTGTTAATCAGGCCTTGTGTGTGTGTTCTAAAAGTAAACTTGTCTCTCTGCCTCCTTTTGCTTACACATGCATTTATAGATGTGCCATTTGGCCCCATTCTGTACATTTTTTGCAGTTATATAAATCACAACATGGCAATGCGGTAAATTAAAGCGCCACCTCTTGGTAAAGCATATGCAGTAAGTGGGATACCCTCTTCTTCTGTGTCGTGACCCTTGACACGGTCAGTTAAATGACCCTAAAGTAAATGCAGCTCAGCTGAACGGGCAGTAGATAAGTCAACTTTTGCACTTGATGTTTAACCTAATGGTCAGGGCTTGGCCGAAGCCCCTCTGGGCACTGACAGCTTTTATCACTTATCTTTTTGTGTGTCTGTGTCCGACTTGACAGGTCACTTGTGTTTCCTCTCGAGTCACCGATGCCCTTCTGTCTGCCAGACACTCACTCTGAGATCCTCATCACTTACACTATTTCAGGTGGAATATCTAGCAGTCGAGGCCAGATTACCACCTGAGTGAGATTAGATTTGTCCCTCAGGTGACAAACATCTCTTTGTATCTAAAAAACCACAACGTAGACACGTTATTTTATTTTATAATCTACTTTCAAATGTTCTCTTTGCCTTTGACAGAGTGACTCACTCACTCCCAGAAGAGCTCCGATACATTTGTGATAACATAACATAGTTTCTTATACTTTCGCACTTTACATTTACAGCAACCCATTAAGTTTGTGCATGCGTCTAGACTGTGGCACGCAGTCTAAATGGGATGTTTCCTATCCTGAATATCATCTCCACTCTACACCTGAGCAGCCTGACGAGGTTCACAAACTCGTCAAACTGTAGTTATGCGGTGGCAGGTGTCACATGAATTGGCACAATGAAAGTAAAAACCCTCCCGGTCATTAGATACGTCTCTTAGAGTTACATCAGAAAAGAATCTTTTCAAATGTGATTCTCAGTCTGACAGGCTGAGCATGTCAGCTCTGAGTCGGCAGAGTGCTTAAAGATTAATCCCTGTCCCCAGTCTGGATTGTCAGCTGCGTTTAACTACAGATCGACAGGAGCGAAGACAGATGAGCAGCGATAAATCTGAGCTTCCCTACGTTTTGTTAAAAATATTAAATAATGGAGGTGTTAACCAGGACAGGAAGGAAAGCAAAGTCCTTCTCATTGCGACCAACTTTGAGCACCCATGGGGCAGCAAGTGGGGACGGTGCCATGCTTAGTGGTAACCAGTGGTAACCCTGGATTCAAACCTGGAACCTGAAGTATTTTCCTACCCAAAATATTCTCCTACACGTAGCGAAAATTTATAGCCATGTCTGAAGTTTTTCCCTACCCATAAAATTTTCCTACGCTGTGTTTTAAGGGTGGTAGCATATTTCTATAGGTGTTAAACACCGATAATATTGAAACACCCGCAAAGCGACTACACACAACTTTACTTGTACACTTTCTTTTCTAATACTAACCAGTTCTGGACCAGGCATGGATAAACCAAGGCCAGGGGCTGTCTCTTATACACATCTAAGCGCCACCTCTTGGTAAAGCATATGCAGTAAGTGGGATACCCTCTTCTTCCGAAGTCTGGTTCCTTAACGACCCCACAACCACCGCTAGCACTCACTAACTCACGAAGAAAAGCTGCTAAGATAGAGAACCAGAAGTTTGATGACATCAACAATTGGTCTTTGTCCAGATATGTACACCAGGATGAGGTCCTTGATATCGTGTACCGATCACGGCAGGTGCACCTACACAAGTCCCTTTCATGTCAACATAAAGTGTGGATGCCGTTGTTCTGAAGTATTTTCCTACCCAAAATATTCTCCTACACGTAGCGAAAATTTATAGCCATGTCTGAAGTTTTTCCCTACCCATAAAATTTTCCTACGCTGTGTTTTAAGGGTGGTAGCATATTTCTATAGGTGTTAAACACCGATAATATTGAAACACCCGCAAAGCGACTACACACAACTTTACTTGTACACTTTCTTTTCTAATACTAACCAGTTCTGGACCAGGCATGGATAAACCAAGGCCAGGGGCCTGGATGCGTCCCTTTCATCTTTGTAACCCCGCCAAATATCTCGTCCAAATATGTTATTGGTCTGTATTGTGATTATACTTGCCTTTTCCAGGCAATATCAACATCTTGTCTGTAGATGGCATAGAAAAGGTCCCTGTGTCCAAGACTTACTTTGGCCCATGCCTATGTCTGGTCCTGGACCTACACTCACTGCTCAGAGACAAACTGTCAAAATCATCACAGAGATTTTTTTTCGCACAAAAAATGTCCGTCAAAGACTGGGCTTAAATGTGTTGTAGTTGTTAAGTTTTATCCCCTGTTTCCAGGAGGTGGTAAAAGCATGTTACAGCCCCGTGTCTTGGATTTGTTTTCTTGGTTTGAGACGGTGGATCGATGGTCATTTCACTGTCTTATGTAACCCATCCAACCCCACTCCCCTCCCGTAACCTTTTGTGACTTGGACTGTAGTGCGTCCTCTCGGAGAACTGAATAGTGCCGCCTGAGGGTCAGGATGATGAGGCTGATTAGGATGAATAGAGCAAATAATTGGATGTCCACGATGATGGTGGGGTTTTAGAGGAACAATAAGGCAGAGTGGCGGAGGGTGCTTCGTCTCAAGACGAGCACGTCGGAACCTGAGCTCTACCTCTGCCGTACTGGCCCCCCTCCCAGGGCCATTGTGAGGGAAGAGTGGAGGGCTCAGGTGTCATTGTATTTTCCTATAGCTCACCATGCAGAACTCATCTCATCTCAAGTGACCCACAGGTATTTTCCTATAGAAAGCAACACCACTTAGCTAGAAGGACGACTTTCTTGGTAGCACATTAACATGTTTTTATTTAGTAATATGCATTGCTGTGACTCGGACTTCCTGTTACACCTGTAGCTGTCCCTCAAACATCTGGTCCAGTTCTACTATCCCACCACAACAAGGCTCATCGCAGGACATCGCAGGACACTGGGGGGAATGCTTTTTATGTCTGCAGCCCCCCGGTTCTACTGCTGCTCCAAATTCCAGTTAGTTAAAAACGTGTTTGAAATGGAACGGAGACAACATGAGGGGTAGAGGAAGGGTCTTTGAACGGCAGACAAAGCTGCATGATACCCATTCTGTCTCCTTTATCCTCTCACATTAGTCAGTTTTTTTGGACACAATAATGTCCGCACGACCGTCACCAGCGTTTCATCCATTAACCCCTGCCGATGACCCTCCTCCCGTGTTGTTATTCATCAAATCTGATGTTGTTATCAAAAAAGAGACAATGTCCAAAATCCATTAGTAAGATCTTGTGTTGAAAATCTCCACGTCTGAACAGTTTGAACCAAAAAAATCTGATTATTATCAATGAACCGTCCTCGTCATGGTGATTCATAAGGAATTATATGAGGATAAATATTATATATGTCTTTTTCTTATGGAATACACTCACAATACAAGTTTATTATTGTTCCGGTGGAAAAAATAAAAAAAAATACAAAAAAGCCTGGTGATCAACACTCACTGCCTCCTTCACCCAAATTATTACCCATATCAACACATTATACTGTGTGTATGAGTAAATATGTAACAATACAGTAACTGGTGTCAAAAACGCAAATGTCAATACTCAGAGGTAAACATTTTCCCCCCTTTCTCACCTGAAATTTCACTTCCTTGCAAAAGTTGAGGGTGGTCTCTTCACTCCCTATGTCCCCTCGTGAACTAAGTCTAAGGCATCCTTAGCATCGGTCCCCGCAGCTGCTTCGTCCTCCTCTTCCTCTGTGCATTACCCTAATACAGGAGGAAACCACTCCATCGTGTTCAGATGAAGACACAGATCCCGCTTTACACTCTTCATCTTTTCACATGACACCGGGCAACAAGGTTGAAGCAGAACGAGCTCCTGGGGCCACACTGCTGCTGCTGCTGCTGCTGCTGCTGCTGCTCACTCAGTGCTGGCTCTGTTAAACAGGTGTGCTGTGTCTAATGAGAAGTGTCCCCAGGAAAAGTCAGGTTTTTGTATCTCCATCTTTTAGGACCAAATCTTCATCTGCTCCTCTTGTCATCCTCATCTGTTCCAACATGACATCTGCCACTTCTTCTCATGGAAAAACCGGCACAGTATTCCCTTTTCCACTCACTCAGTGACCAGCAGTCTGTATGAATCTGTTGCAATGTGATCTAGTTGAACTGCCGTTCTCTCTCTCTCCCTTCCTCCCTCCCTGCCTCCCTCTCTCTCTTCCTTTTCTGTATCTCTTTATCAAACACACACTCTTTCTCTCTGTCTATTTCTTGCTCCCTCCCTCCCGCGGTGTCACAGAAGCTGCCATTTGCAGCCTCTCTTTCCCTTCCTCCCTCTCCCACCGCCCCCTTTCTTCTCTCTCCCCTTTCCTCCCTCCCACATCATGGCACCACCAGTTGACAGCAACTTGATGCGCAGACGTATCGTTGAGCGAACGCAAGCAGAAAAGCCACCGTTGTATTGGATCCCTTGTTAATCAGAAGTAAACGAAGGTGATACGATGAGGAGGACAATTTTGCTCGCAAACAGTGACACAATCACAGTTGTCTCCACGTCCACTGGTGGTGGAGCTGGAGGTGTTTCATTAGGGTTCTTCTGAGCTGGGCCTATGAACCCTCAAAGGTGAGGGTATTGATCACAGGTCAGGCCTTCGACTTGGCTCTCTTTCACCAGCATTCGTTCTAATGAAGGACTCGGAGTGCTTAAGGAAGCGACGGATCATCCAAAAAGAAACTCATCCTCTGTCAGAAAAGCACAGCGTGTTACATCTAAAGCCTTTTTTTTCATTGGTCTATCAACTCAGAGTGATTTCTTCAGAATCGCTCCCCGTCGAGGGCATTATGTTACACTTGACAGTCGCAAAGTGTGGCTTTATCCTCAACGCCGACGGAGTAACTCCCCCTTTTTTTCCCAAATCTTTTCAGAGGACCAGTCATCAGACAAATGCTAAAAGAGATGACAATTAGTACGGGAGGTGGTCGGCGGGTTGGGGAGAGTCTTGGGGGAGTGGGGGGGTGAGGGGAGTCTGAAAGAGTGAGAAGTTTCTAAAAACAGCCGCACTGGCTCAGCCCCAGCCCCATCACTAATGAATCAGCAGAGCAGGAACTCTTTCTGTTTCTCCTTCTCCCCTGCGCGCTCCTATTTTTTCCTTCCGATTCCACCTCTGATTTCAGACTTCTAAGGGTGATTTGCAACCCGCCCGCGTGTGATCATCATCGGGCCCATTGTGTTTTGCCGAGACCTACAACTAATGGAGCTCAAAGCGTCCCTACAAAAGCTTGTGCTCTCGCTCCGCGTCGGCAACAGGTGCCTGTGTACGGGTGCCTGCGTTAATGTAAGACCTCGACGCCACGCGGTGCTGCAGAGCCTGCAGAACAGTAGATCACAAGGTTCACACACACACACACACACACACACACACACACAGAACCTCTTCATGTAACTGCAACATAATCACAGGTGGCAGCTCCTGTATCCTTTACATGTCTGTCTCTAAATGAAAGGGTTACACCTCCCAGGGAGACGGCTAAGTGGGATGCACTGCCGCTTCTATGGCTACAGGTATGACACATTTTCCCTATTTTCAGACAAATGTGAAGTGCTGGAAATGATGCAAAGAGAAAAGAGAGAGAGACACAGCGGGGAGGTTGCTGGTCAGCAAGAAGATTTGATAACAAAAAAGGCTACAGTTGGCATGAGTCATGGAAATAAAGGAGAAGGAGACGAATTGGGTGAAAGAAGTACTTCAGGAATTTGTACTGAAGCCACTTTTTCAGATGTTGGTGTCACCACAGAAGAAGTCGTATCTGTGCTTCCACATCATTTTCTTGTCGCTGCTCTTGAAGGAACATGTGACTGATGTGAAGTGTGAAAAGTGTTTCTACGCTTTGATCTTGTCTTTTTCGTCCGTGCTTCAAAGACGGCCAGGCCACGTTTACACAGCGACGTTAAGGCGATGGATCTTGGGTCAACAGAGCAAATGCACATTGTGAAGCGATGGTGCCGAGAACTGAGTGTTCACCGTATATAGGTCCCAAAGTCGAGGCACCAACCAGTAATGCCGCTCAACAATGGCCCTTGTCAAACCATTTCGTTTTTTGAGTGTGCTACACCTTTGTGTTTTTTTTTTCCTTTTAAGTCTGTTTATAGCAGTGGCGGGCCGTGCATTTCAACCATAGGCCTTCAGTGACGTCACAGTTTTGTGACGTCATTGAAGGTGTGACATGAAGGTGTGACATTGTTAGTAAAGTGTAAAGTTGCCCCATACGCTCACTCAGATTTTTGATTTGGAGAAATTCAAGGAGGACTTTTCCCCTCAGAATCAGCCATGCCATTCATTACAGTCAGTTCCATTTTAAGTCAGAAAAAGGGCCAGCTAGAAGGCCCTGAGGTTGCAATCGCTTGAGATGATTGATCTGAGCCCTATAATTTCACAGTCTGTGTCCATTCACTTATAGCGATGAGAGCCTTCACTTTTGATTCTGAAGGCTGAGGCAGATTACATGGAACATGACAACACTAGCTAGCTAGATATAATTGGATAAAAAGTTTTTTTCCAACTTTTTAAATGTAAAAACTATTTTTTTATTAATAAAAATATATAATATATTTAAATATTTTATAATACAAAAATATATAATAAATATATATTATATATAAAATATATAATATATATGTATTTTAAAATACTTTTTTCTCAGTATGCTTAGGCCAGCAGAGAAGGCTTTGCTGGCCCTGACGGCCCCCCACCATGTTGCTGTTAAAATTGTTGGTTTAGCGGATAATATGATGAGAAGAAGGAGCTGGAGATCTGTCTCTGTCTCTGTCTCTGTGTCTCTATCATCAGTTGTTTCCAGCCAGGTGTAATTTGCATTAATAAGAAGCTACCTAAGAATAAACTTTTCAAAGTCTTTCTGGTGATAGTGGCTGTGGCATTTCATCTTTCAGTGTGACGCTCACCTCGGGCCAACGCTGCACAGGACCAAATTGACTTATCGGTGCTGACAGCTCCATCTCTCTCCATCATAATCAAGAAATATCATCCGTGAGCGTCGCAAACTGCCGCTGATTTTTGTGTGCGTTAATGAAATTAGGGAGTTTTCCCAGGTTGGACTCACGGCGATGTTGTTTGCACCACCTGGGTCGTCGCTGGCTGTCGTTCAAACAACAATCCAACAGTCAGTCTTACACACTTCCACCGGGTTGGTTTCGTCCCACGCTCCACTAATTAGTCCTTTTTTGTTGTTGTGTGAAAGCCTAGGGGAGTCCTGAACCCTCCCCCCTCTCACCCTCTCCCTCCTTGCTGCAAATGTCACCAAGAATCCCAATTACATTATTCTCAGAGACTCCTGTCTGATGAGGCTATTTCGAGCTTCGGAGCCATTCCTGGCTGTTTCATTTTAGTAACTTTCTCATTTGTCGTCAGCAGTCTTTAGAAAACGTGACACGGCTGCGCCGACACTCGGAGACGCGGTGCTGGAAAGGCCGTGTTCTGGAGCCCAGCTGGTTGTTGAGGCGGGTTTGACAGAAAAAGGAGAACATATATAAAAAAAGAGAAGAACAAAACCTTAGTCGGTTGCACTCTGGTGTCAAGACAGAGATGGTTACTGCATTTACATAATGACTCCTCTTCTCATTTATCTCTTTTTGTCTTTCTGCTGGAGCTCTTTGAAAAACAAGACCATGACGGAGGTCTGAACTTGTGCTCATTAACTACCTTTAATGACTACTTACACTGACGGTAATTCCTCTCCTTCTGCACTGCTGCAGTCTGTATAAAGTCACGGCAAACTGAAGTGTTAACAGGTCACTTCTGATTGGCTGGCAGGCTCAACCCAGTCCATTAATGTAAAAATATATATTTATTCGCTGAAACTAAATAATTTCTTCATATTTTCCTTCAATCAATCCTCACTCTTTTCGTTAGTTTTCACGGAAAAAAAATTGATTAATGTGCAGAAAGACGGAACTCAGAGTTCAATTTTTATTGTGATGAAATGACATGAGGCCAAATGTTATTTATTGCCCACTATTGTTTATAGTCTTGGTCAGATCTTCCACTGAGGCGTTTTGTTCTTCTAAGTCGGTCCGTGGTTTTTAATGATTCTCAAGATTGATTCTCATCATGGACGGTTGTGGGACCAGCCATGATGGATGGATTATATACAATAGGAATAGGTCGAAGACAGGAGACAGAGCTGGAGGAGGAGGAGTTAAAGGTGCTGAGATTCTCTTTAGGGATGGACAAGATCAGGAATGAGGTGACTACACAGACAGGAAGGTCTGGAGAAAAAGCTAGAGAAGACAGATTGAGATGGTTTGGACATGTTCAGAGGAGGGACAGTGGATACATTGGTAGAAGAATGATCCTA
>JAFBJS010002849.1:84804-103627 GCA_016785265.1 Paraplagusia blochii | reverse complement strand
GAGATGGAGCTACCAGGTAGGAGACAAAGAGGAGATTGATGGTCCAGTGAGGGAGGACATGGAGGTAGTTGGAGTCAGAGTAGAAGATACAGAGGACAGGTGGAGATGGAGAATATTCATTTACTGTGGCAACCCGGGAAAAAAAGGGACAAGACATGTCAACTTGAGGCATAAAATTGCTCATCATGAGGGTTTTTACATTTTATTGACATGAAATTGACACATTTTTTTACTTTTTTCATCAATGCTTCTAAATTCCAGATAGTGTTTTTAATTTTCCTGTTGATTTGTTTTTTTTCTGTGCTTGTTTTGTTTAAGGAAAAAAAATCAATAAAGATATTTGTCGAAAAAAAAGATTATAAATGAATAAAAAGTTATAAATTTAGATTACAATCATTAACCTGGGTTCACAAAGGACTGGAAAAATTCTATTTATACTTTACCTTGGCTAGAGCCCATCTGCCTACCTTTTTCACTGTGGGTTCATTAGCTAATGGCCAATGTGATGCAGTGCTGGGGGTGAGCACAGTTCATCGTGTCCTCACCTAAACGGCAGGTAGAGAAAAGCTTCTGTCTCCCCTCTTCACTGATACTCTGAGGGTGAGAGGAATAAGCCGCTCAGGATCCAGTGTCCCCGCCACGGCCCTCTCCCTCTGTTGACCATGACCGCTGCCCTCACCCAGGTGATGGACCAACCCTGTGGCGATCAAACACTTCTGCCTCTCCTCCCTTCACTGGTGAAAAGGATCTCATATTTCATATATGCTACCTTAATGACAGAAAAAAAATATTTCTTCACAGAGGTGGCACTTGAGGACAGGAGACCCAGGCAGTCGTTAGGGGCCCCTCAATAAGAGTTGATTGCTGCGTGCACTCATAGGGTTGGGGCCCCAGGGATGTCTTGGAGTTCTTAGCACCCACACTGCTTATTTTTTTCCTTTCGGCTTGTCCCTATTGTCAGGGGTTGCCACAGCGAGTCAACATTTTCCATCTCCCCCTGTCCTCTGTATCCTCAACTCTAACTCCATTTACCTTCATGTCCTCCATCACGTCATCCATCAATCTCCTCTTTGTCTCCTACCTGGTAGCTTCGTCTCTAGGATCATTCTTCTACCAATGTCTCCACTGTTATACCCAGGATGCCCTTCCCGATACAGCCCCTACCAATTCGTCTGGCCTTGGGACCAGCTTTAAAAACTACCGGCTAGACTTGCGGCCAACAATTGGTCCTAAAATTGGACAAGGGGTCCGAGTCCAGAGCAGAAAGATGGATCGTTTATTTAAACTAAGACAAATGGCATGTAAAAGTCACTGGGGAAATGCGTTATTGCATGGAAAAAGGCAGAAGTATAATGTTAAAATAAATTATTCAATTTGGATAAGGTTTGGCGGGCCACATTTGAAAGCTCAATGGGCCGCATCCGGCCCCCGGGCCTTAGTTTGCCCATGCCTGCCCTATTGTCTATTTTTTAATTGGATTTTCTGTAAAAGGATCTTCAGACAAAAGTACATCAGTATGTCATGTTGTACAGTGAGAAATATTAATATGTACCTTGACACAGGAGGGTGAGGCAGAGTCTGTCTTACAAATAGACTGACTTTGAATGTTGAACGGGGACGAGCAGAGCTGGTGAGAGTCAGCTGACAAAAATGTTCTGTTCTTCTAACCTTGTTGGTCCAGCGGCAACGTAACGGAACTATTCCTGTGGATCCCTCAGTGTTAGTCCCAAAAAAGGGGGACGGGTCACATTGTTGTGCCGGGAATGTCAGAGAAACCAGGTCAGGAATCTTATCGTATTCATTAGAAGGTGAGACGGGACCGTCAATGTCCCCCTGTCCACGCCGTCATCGCGCAGATTAAGACGCAAACTTCATCTCAGACAGGTTGTGTTTGTGTGTGTTTGTACATCAGCGTCCTCTTATTCTGAGCTTTTTAATGTGTGCACTGCACACTGGGCTATTTGTAGAAGGTCTGGCTCCCCAGGAGTCCATCCTCCATCTGTCGATTCCTCCCATCCGAAGACCAACGAAGACCTACATTTACCCTAATATCTCCAGCAGCCGACCCTCTTTCCAAGTAGCCTCTCAAACCCCATTATTTCCGAGCACTTTCACAGTCTGAACACTTTCTTCTTTGTCTTTATTTCAGCTCCTTTTCACCGACATCACACCGTCACGGTCACACTCTGATCCGCGTCGGTTCTGAGCTGTATCCAGGGCAGCTTCGAGAAAACAGCAACATTTTTTATCTTTTTTAGCTTGCGTGATCATTTGCATAATTAACCACGCCCCCTAGAGGTTGAACAAATGTTCAACAGTGCAATATCGTTTGATAAGACAGTACGTTAAAATAAATAACAACAACAAAAAAAAGCGCCGTAGGGTTGAAAAATAAATTAACCAGTGAGGCATATGGTGGTTTTGTTCAGGCATATGGTGAGATGCCACTTTACCCTTTTGTTTGGGGCCTTTTTTTTTTTGGAGAGAGCCAAGAGCGACCATTCATAAGAGCGTTTGCTCACACATGAGACTTGGAATAGAAAAAAGAGGACATGCCGGGATCAGATATAGGACATTTATTTTTAGGTGTTCTTACATCTTTCATACCACGACATGAACGAAAAAAAAACACAACATAAATAACTTGTTAAAGTGTTCTGTTTTTTTTAATTAACCTGAATTGTGTCATAGGAAGAATAATGTAAAAAAAAGGAAAGAGAGTGAGGGATGAGTTCAACTAAGAGCCCATTGTGGAAAACTGGGATTTTTTTTTTTTTTTTATCGGAATATTTTCAGTAATCAGACGATTGCAGTGACAGTAAAATTGAAGTGGGAGTGTCTCATTTTTCCAAGAGGTTTTGGAAGCTCTGTCTACTGAGACTTCTCCTAGAAAATTGTACACTCAGTAAATACAAGAATTTAAAAGAGCAGAGGTGGAGAAGGTGGAGGAGTTTAGATGCTGAGGATCAACTGTTCAGAGCAGTGGAGACTGTGGAAGAGAGGAGAAGAATAGAGTGGAGTCAGGATGGAACAACTGGAGAAATGAGTCAGGAGTGATCTGTAAAGGGACAGGTTTACAGGACAGAGGTGAGACAAGCCATAATGGATGGATGGATAGAGACACTAGTAATAGGTAGAAGACAGGAGACAGAGCTGGAGGTGGAGGTGTTAAAGATGCTGAGATTCTCTTCAGGAGACAAGGATGGACAGGATCAGGAATGAGGTGATTAGAGGGACAACACAGACAGGAAGGTTTGGAGAAAAAACAAGAGAAGACAGATTGAGATGGTTTGGACATGTTCAGAGGAGGGACAGTGAATACTTTCGTAGAAGAATGATCCTAGAGATGGAGCTACCAGGTAGGAGACAAAGAGGAGATTGATGGATGCAGTGAGGGAGGACATGGAGGTAGTTCGAGTCAGAGTAGAAGATACAGAGGACAGGGTGAGAAGGAAATGTTGACTCGCTGTGGCAACCCCTGAAAAAAGGGACAAGACAAAAGGAGACAAAGAAGAAGATTAACATGTCTTCTAAAGAATAAAAAAATAAATAATTTATACATATACATAAATATATAATGAAGTGTTTTCTTAGGTCTAGGACCAAATCTTTGTCTATTAAATGAATTCAAACATGTATATTTGAATATATCTTAAGGTAAATGACCAAGAAAATTCTCAAATAAATTAATGTTAATATATATGAATATTTATATATTTTTTTCTTATGTTTTCTTTGTCGGTCAATCATGTTCATCCTGTTCATTCAAAGTAGCTCCAAAAAAACAAAAGTTTAGCGCCCCCTAATGTGAACATCAATAATCAAAGCTAAGTTTAGAGATAGAGTTAGTTTGAGAGTTTGAGTTAGTTTTCCTAGCAAGGACACATCACATGGGCTCCATTTACATTAATGCAGACACTTTTATCCAAAGTGACTTGCTGGGATGGGACTGTGGTTCCTCTGGGGATCGAACCCAGGACTCTCTGCCCTGTATAGCCCACATAGACTGGCCTGGCGCGGTGTTACTTGCACTACAGTGAGCCGTGTACCCAGTGGTGAGGTCGGCAGGAGCTGATACGGTGGCCGACCCAGTGCTGCTGTGTCAGTTTTTATTCTCCGTCCAGGCTTTAGACTAAATCACCACATCCGATCCTGCAGCAGTCGCTCAATACTTTCACGCTGACTGACTCCTGAATCCCAACATCTCTCTCATTGTTGTCAAGCAGCTGGCTTTAACAGGCTCACTGGAATAAAGCAGGATGTTCCACGTTAGCACTGTGAGAGTTTAGATGGATGAACGGACTGTGATGTCCTTACACCTTCCACTGCTCCACCGTCACTGACCCAGGGTAACCTAGATGAGACTCACTCTGGCTGGGTTGGAAATGGAGGATTTTTCCTGGCTTGCCGTTCCTCTTTAGCACCTCTCTTCGTGGGCGTGTGGGTGCGAAGTGAGAAATAGACTGAGGCTGTCTGAAATAATTAAAAGTCAGCCCTCGGTTTAGCACGGTGCAGAGAGTAAAGACGCTAACGCCCAACAACGCATATCAATCAACGCATTACAGCGGACACTTTGAGTCAATTCTGCGAGAGTGGCGTGATTTTCAGTTTGTTCTGTGAATCAATGATTTAAGGCCAGCTTCTATATATATATGTATGTATATATGTATATAAGTACATAAATATGTCTACAGATGTATGTGTGTTTTATATGTATATATGTGTGTGTATTTTATGTGTACATGCATATGTTTTATATGTATGTTTATATGTGTGTATATGTAATATATGTAATAGAAGTAATATAAATAGAAGTAGTGGATTATTCCAATTTTTGTAATGATATGTTCTATATAGGACCTATACAGAACATATCATTACAAAAATAATTAAATAATATATAAATAATAGTATATAAACAAAAATGTAATTAAATAATATAAATTAATTAATTAATGTATTTTTCTTTTCAAATCCTAAAAGATAAATACATTAATTTATTTATATAGATACATTTATACAGCACATGATATCAGCATGTATATATATATAAATATATATACATATATTTCATATATATTTATTAGCTGTAACATAAATAGTAAATAACAGAAGATGTAGTGATGATTCCATCTTTTGCACTGTTATATTATATTATATTATATTAATTATATATTTTATATATTTTATATTATATAGTTTAAATATACATTTTATATAAATATATATATTATATATTTTTTGGCAACAGAAGGCACCACAATCTTGCCTTCCCCAACTAACTTTCACCTGCTGGTCCGTACCAATATATACATGTTCGTTGTTCGTTCGTTCGTTCATTCATTCATTCATTCATCTTCATCTTCACCTGCTTGTCCATTGCTGGGTTGCAGGTAGAGCTTGCACCACCCAAATCACCATATGGCCTGTAGATGGTTAGCCCACAAGAATATATATATAGAATATATATATATATATGTTATATATGTTATATATATATATATTCTATATGCCTGTATATGGTGTGAGATCACACATGGAGATGGTAAGACAGAGCGATCCTCCAGAGTGAGCCTTCATGTCACCATCAGGTTCAGAGCAGCAGCAGCATCGATGATGGTGGAGAATGAAAGAGAAGGTGCGAACTGACAGCCAGCCATCTTCTCCATTACATCCACGCACAGGGAGATGCTCTTATTAACCCCACAATGGTCACGTCAGTGAGGGTAAGGGAAGAGATCACCCTCCCAGGTTTTGTCTCACCTGTAACTCCATCTCAGCTTCTCCTCCCCCTCCTCCGCCTCCTCCCCCTGACAAACCAAGGACATATGTATATGACTTCATACCAGCAGTCGGGGGTTTTCTGTGAATTACATGACCTGGATGAATCATGTCGTTACTTCACATCCCCCGTCACAGAGGGTTTTCTTTCATATATTTATATATACATATATACAGTATATATACAGTATATATTTCTTTCTGGGACCAGAACTTTGCCAACCAAAATTATTTATACATATACATAAATATATGTATAGGTAAATGACCAAAAAAAGCATAGAATGAATATTCCTTTCAATATATATGCTTATTATATATCTAAACATATTATGTTTCAAACCAAAAAGATAGTCTCCTTAGTCTACTTGAGAAATATATATGTATATAAATGAATATATATTAATATTGATATATTTTCTAAGGTATATGACCAAAAAATTTAACTACTTAATTATTTATACATATACAGTATATTAATCTATATCATTTTATACTGTAATTTCTTAGGTCTAGGACAACATGGTCTACCAAAGTAATATATACACATATATATGAATATATTGAGATATTTCTAGGGATCAAAGTTAAGTCTACTAAAATATAAATATATTGTTTATATATAATTTTATATATGTATATAAGATATAAAAAATCAACTTAATTAATTTATACATATACATGAATATATAATTATATATTTTCTTAAGTCCAGGACCCAAAGTTTGTCTAATAAATTATATATGAATATATTTATATATTATTATATATTTTATATATAACCAAAACAAAGTCTACATAAGTAGATGTGTGTAATCTTCTTAAGAAATATATACACATATATGAATATATTTTATATTACAAACTTAGTCCACATAATTAATTCATATATATTTATATATGTATATATATTCTTAGGTCTAAGACACATAAACACACAAATATATGTATTTTTATTTACATGTGTTTATATATATATATATTCTTAACTATATTAACAACTATACTTATACTTATTATAACTTTTCCATTATTTTGTTATGGCAAACGTTCCTGATGTCCTTTCTAATTTATTGACAAATAACGTTCTTGGGTTTTGTCAAATGTCATTACGGTGTGGAACCTTCTGCAGGAATATTCACTGTGTTGCATCAGCGCTCCACAAGGCAATAACAGCCAGAGGACAGGAAGATCCCAAGTGGTTTTGCTTCATGCTCTCATTTTGTTTTATTTTTGGCTGTGTTTGCCACACACAAGAGCTGGAGTGGCGATGCCCAAAGCACTGCACCGTCACCTCAGCGGCCTGGTCATTAATGCATGTCAGGTAGATTTGTGCAGTCGTCAAGTTCCTGAGTCTGAGAGAAACCTCAACAACAATCGGTGGCTTCATTTTGTTTGACCTGCTTTGCCTTTTATTATTATCACATTTTGCGTTAAAGATTTTTTTCCGTAACACTAACACTAAGCTGCTCCAGCAGCCAGGAAATTGAGCGTTTAATCTTTCAACAACTGGAAACCATCCTCTAATTACTGTAATTGGCTGATGAGGAGGCTGTTTCGATGGCATGGAGGAGCGGCGGCGGTGGCATCCTGATCACCGTCCTCTGACCGTCCTCCGAGCGTCATCGCCTCGGCTGCTTTATCCTCTCCGACCACTCTATCCTCCCAGATTAGGTTTCACCCAGGCTCCACTGACGACCTCACAGGGAGGGTTCCTGTGTTTCTGAATGGACGATGTCACAGTGTTGGGTCATAAACTGTGATCATGTATATGTATATGTATATGGTTATGTATATACCTTAGTAGATATACACATATATATGAATATATACTGTAAGTATATATTTTCTCAAGTCTAGAATCAAAAACATAGTCCACTAAAGTAAATAATATGATATAATAATAATATAAACACATATGTATATGAATATATAAATATATATATACACATATTATTCTTTCTTGGTCTACCTAGTCTACTAAACTTAGACTACTAAATTTATACATATATTATATTTTTAATATATATTTCAATATATTTTAAGGTAAAAGACCAAAAAATGTCCAATAAAGTAACTTTTACATATATATGACAACATGAGTGTATATATATGTGTATGTATATTTTTTTAAACATATTCTTACTTAGTAAGTAACATATCAGCATATATATGATTATATATTGACATGTTTTCTAAGTTATATGACCAAAGAATTTGTCAACTTAAATAATATAACAATAATAATATATATGTATATATATATATATATATATAATGGATATATATATACATTATGTATGTGTATATATATATATATATATATAATTCTTTCTTAGGACCAAAAAAAATGTCCAATACATTAACTTTTATATACTGTATATATAATAACATGAGTATATATGTTTATATATTTTCTTAGGTTTAGAACCAAAAAACATATTCTACTTATTTTACTAAGTAATGTATCGACATATATTCGATTATATATTTACATGTATATTGACAAGTTATATGACCAAAGAATTTGTCAATTTAAATAATTTAGAAATATACATAAATGTATAATCATATGTTTTCTTAGGTCTAGGACCAACACTTAATCTACGACATTAATTCAAACATATATATAGGAAGAGTTTCTGTACATCTGATTGGGCGGAGTCACTGTTGCATTAGGTCATAAACTATGAGCAGTATGAGGTCTTTCTCTATTCATTTCTCAGCTTCAGAAAGTTGCTGCTTTGGTGGTGGTGGTGGTGGTGGGCCGGGAAATGATCTGGAACATGTGATTCTTCCTAGTTGAGAAAAGCTGAGAGTAGCAGCTCTGAGTGAGCACAAAATGTTTGGCTTGTGTTGCATCACGGTCTCTGGAGAGCCGCCTTTGTAGATACTGTCGGCCTTTAACACATCTGTGATGGAATTCTCCCAGCGTCTGTGTGGACTTTGCTGAAAATCAACAGCTGCTCACTCTCACCCAGACGGAAATACCTCCAGCACTGGAGTGTGTTTTCTACCTTACCTCTACATTTATTTTCTTGTTTTTTCTCCATTTTTGAAAATGTGAGAATACTTTACATGATTTGCACCGAACCAGTGCGCAAAGTTCCAGTGTTAAATTTGCAATAATTGGACAAAATATCAATGTTGTGTCAAGGTAAAGGTATCATTTTGAATTATCTTCCCCCGCAGGCGCTATTACAGACATTTGTGTCTGTGTCTGGGGATTGTCATGTGGGAATGTTCTCTCCTCAGTTTGGCCCAGTTGTAAGTGAGGAGAAGGTTGTGGAGATTGTCCTGTGGTCACCATCAGTGATGGGTGGAGTGGTTTTGGTCGTGTAGATCCGCTCATCCGAGGTTAGCAGCCACCGCGCTGGTCAACTTGATGTTTCACCTCAAGCGTCTTGTCGTAGATTTGTTGTTCCCCTCTCTCTCCGTCTCCTTCTTCCGCTCAGACCCAAAAAGTGCCGTGACATTGTGTTTGTTCTCGTCTCCTCCCCGAGGACACGATGAAGTGCTTTTAGAAAACTCAGGACTGCTGAATGGGCGACTGTCTGGCAGACTAATGTCAGCTCTGTCAAAAGAACTTCATGTGGAAGTCCAGGCAGGACGTCAAGTTCTTTGCAGAGGAGGACAGTTTTATTTATGTTGCAATGAATGGACACAAAAAAATAACATTGTAGCTTCAAATAAAACAGATTAAATGTAAAAAATAATAGCAAAAAAAAAAAAGTTGTGGCTTAGTGGCTAAGGAGCTGGACTGGTGTTCTCGGGTTCCATGTTTGAATCCATCAACTGCCCAGGGGTTTGCTTTTCTTCCTTTTCCTCTTTTCTTTCCATCTCACCCTGTCCTCCGCATCCTCAACTCCAACTCCAACTACCTCCATGTCCTCAATCACTGCATCCATCAATCTCCTCTTTGTCTCCTACCTGGTAGCTCCATCCCTAAGATCATTCTTCTACCAATGTATCCACTGTCCCTCCTTAGAACATGTCCAAACCATCTCAATCTGTCTTCGCTTTTTCTCCAAACCTTCCTGTCTGTGTTGTCCCTCTAATCACCTCATTCCTGATCCTGTCCATCCTTGTCTCTCCTAAAGAGAATCTCAGCATCTTTAACTCCTCCACCTCCAGCTCTGTCTCCTGTCTCCTGTCTATTCCTAGTGTCTCTAATCCATCCATCATGGCTGGTCTCACCACTGTCCTGTAAACCTGTCCCTTCACCTTAGCTGACTCTCTTCTATCACAGATCCTCCTTTCTCCAGTTGTTCCATCCTGACTCCACTCTGTTCTTCTCCTTTCTTCCACAGTCTCCACTGCTCTGAACAGTTGATCCTAAGCATCTAAGCTCCTAATTACTCCATAATTAATATTAATAATATTAATTATTATTATTGACTTTGTTTGTGAGTTCTGAAAGACAAAACCCGAGGAGAGACCAGGGTTTGAGTACATCTGGATACCCTCCGCCCCCCTCCTCCTTCTACCTATCTTTTTAATCTTCTAACTTCCCTAATGAAGTGCTGCCTAATGCTATTTTTAGCATCTAGGTCAGGGGTGTCCACACGCTTCTAATGGGGGAGCAGATTAAGTAAAACCGCCCCCGGCCAACTGCTCCTCCTGATGCTTCAGACTCTAATTAAATGTCATACATATGAACTGCGTTTTTTTAAATAAAGTTTTAATTCACAGCATATGCGCAAACATTTAACTTGTCAGCATTTAGCATCTTGATTTTCTCAAGATATTTGTTCTTAAAAATGATAATGGTTGATGCTCAGATTGTTGATGAGTTTATTTCACAGTTTTCTCACTGTCAGCTGTGGCTTAAGAAGGTCAGTCGTAGCAAGACAGAGTATATGTATGTGAATGAAAGGGAGGACAGTGGAATGGTGAGGTTATAAGGAGCAGAGGTGGAGAAGGTGGAGGAGTTTAGATACTGATCAACGGTTCAGAGCAGTGGAGACTGTAGAAGAGAGAAGAATAGAGTGGAGTCAGGATGGAACAACTGGAGGAACTGTGATCTGTGATAGAAGGGAGTCAGCTAAGGTGAAGGAGTCACTAGGAATAGACAGAAGACAGGAGACAGAGCTGGGGGTGGAGGAGTTAAAGATGCTGAGATTCTCCTTAGGAGAGACAAGGATGGACAGGATCAGGGATGAGGTGATTAGAGGGACAACACAGACAGGAAGGTTTGGAGGAAAAGCTAGAGAAGACAGATTGAGAGGGTTTGGACACGTTCAGATGAGGGACAGTGGATACATTCGTAGAAGAATGATCCTAGAGATGGAGCTATCAGGTGGGAGACAAAGAGGAGGTTGATTGGGAAGAGTGTCCTGAGGTCATCACTGATTGTTTGGTATTAGCCAGCTAGCAAAAAATTGTGTACATTTTTTTTTTATTATTATGTTTTGCGGGAGTAGTGTCCCGCAAAACATAAAGAAGCAGACTTTGGTCCGCCAGGTTCCAGGTTCGATTGCTCCAGCTGCCAGGTTGTCACTGAAATGCTCTGATCATAGCACCGCCCAAACCCTCATCACTTCCAGTGGACTCACCACCCACAGGAAGGCTGATAATATGCAGCAGTGTGATTTGGGTGGCAGTGGTGGAGACTGCTGCCCCTGAGACCTGGTAATAGATAAGAAGATGAATAAATGGGTAAAATTAGATTTTATGATAAACATAGGTATGTTAATGTGATTCTGCAGAACTCCAAGCAGGTGATTTCCAGTCTTTACTTTTTTTTATTCTGTGCTTGTGATGACGTGTTACTTCTGTGTTAATTCCCGTTGTCACTCAGTTGCAGCTCAAACTGTGGCCACAGACGACAGGTTTCTAAACATAGTCCCATTTCACACCGAATACAAAATACGTCAAACGAGTTCCGTATTTACATCTTTTTTTTACCCTCGACTTGTTTTATTGAAAAAAAAACCCTGAATATTTCTCAAAAAACACATTTTCCCCCTGACGTACATCAGTCCATCCAGTCCAACACACTGAGTTGCTGGTCGTCCTACTCACGTTGAGTGTTTTCTCAACCACGCTCTTTGTCTGCTCCCTCACTGCTGTGCAACCACACTCCAAATGAATCACCCACCACTCCAAGTGCTTTGTTGCCGCCCAGGTCATCTGCTGCAGCAACATCGACTCCAGCTCCTGACCCCCACCTCCCCACCGTACCTGCACCACTCATTCTCTGAGTTCGTACCAGATTTGTCACTTGCATTTTATAGCATTTTGGGTTTTTTTTCTGTTTTCATTGGTGCAGGGATTGAATTAGTCCGGTATTAAGATCTGCCCATACTACATTGTTTTAACCCTTAATTTTCCAATACTGATATTTGCCCCCAAAACTTAGGTAATCCAGGCATTGTGTTATTGGATTTTCATTATCTGAGGAAAACCTAATATAGATATACATACACCACTGCACACAATGAAATGTGACATTTAACCCACAACCAAAGTGAACAGTGGGCAGCATTAAGCATCAGGGAACCTGGAACCCTCCAGACCAAAAACCAGTTCCTTAACCCCTAGACCTGTGTTCCCCAAACTTTTTTTGCTCCATGGTCATTAAGTTGTGGCAGATAAATACCCCTTAATAAAATTAAATTCCCGGTGTTCTGAAATATTTTCCTACCTATAAAATCTTCCTACCTGAATTACACAACAAGGATTTCTCACATGCACATAGCCTATAATTTTCTGCTACCAGACCGGTATAAAAGGTTAGAATCTTGTATTAATGACTCTGCGTCATTTTGAGTTTATTGTTGTTGTCTTCACTGAGAAAATATTTCCTAATCAATTATAGTTGCATTATTGATGATGGAATCCAAGCCATTCAATTGGTCAGTTCTTTTGTTGATATGGGTATGGATCAAGTGGAAGTAATAGACAGATGGGGCCAAAAGGAAACATTATTGTTTCCTGCGGCCTAGCACCAGTCCACCCATGGACCGGTACCGGTCCTCGGCCCATGGGTTGTGGACCACTGCCCTAGGGCCACCAAAGCCCCATTGAGCTTACCACATGGATATCAATCCAATAATATCAGCTGGCTGATATTATCAGAAGTCCCAACTAAGACATTCCTATCATCATTTTTGTTCTGAAATGCAGCCCCAAACCATGACGCAGCCTCCTTTCACTCGTTCATGCAGCAGCTCTGCTGGTCAAATCTGTCACTCTCTGTACTGAAACTCCCAGATATCTGTGGCTGTAGCTTCTGACCCACATCCTCGATGTTATATATATTTATATGTTTCAGCCTAGTTTCATTTTTGACACTTTCTCTTCAGGGTCAGAGTTTTCTAGGTTTTCCACCAATGACTGAACGGAGCTGTGGCGACTTTTTTTTTTCTTTCTATGAATAAGTCTCAGTAAAGTTTAGCCATTTTTGTCCTAGTACCTTTGTCTTTTATCTTTACCTTAAGGAAATTACTGATAGTTTCTGTGATTTATTGTACAAACTAGAGGGAGATAAAATAAAAAACCTGTTCGTCTCATCTCCATGCAAAACCTATGCAGAAAAACCCAGTTGGAAGACTTACCAACAGCTGCAAGCATAAGTTGTAAAATTAGAACAGCACATCATTGCCTCGTCTTTCTCGTAACAAGTATTATCTATAGGATGTGCAGAAAGTCACACCTTAAGACCTGTGATTACCAATTTTCACTTCTTGAAGCTTGCAGACACCTCTGAGGAGGAAGCGTGGCGAGTCAGCTGGAGACGCTGTACCGAGCATTGTCGCACATTAACAAACTCCGGTTTTATTATTAAAAAAAATGCTCCCATCCATGCATTCCCTGATTGTGTAACAGCCCCATGTCACACACCATGTGACTGCACATTGTCCAGGACGAGGTGGAATGGACCAATCCTGGGGGAGATTCCAGCTCTGGTTACCACGCGGACCACGCAACACTGGTCACCTGAAACCAAACACCTGCAGCCACCTACAACCGTTCGCCTCCATTTGTCACTTTCACCACATGACTGTGCACATACTGTCACTGCAGACTCTACTACGTACGAGTAGACAGTACGTCCTGTTCCCGCAGACGGTGTTTGACATTGAAATGACTTTCGGACGTTGAGAAATGTAACAAAAATTAGCAGAAGGGAAAGGAAGTTTTTGCGATGCATTCATGGACTGGCGTGTGAATCTAACATCTCTAATCACTCGTCAGGCGGCAGATCACGTTGTGTGAAGTGTTCCATCTTCCTGTCAGTGATCGTGGTTACACCGCTCCATCTCAACTCTTGGCTGCACCACCTTTTTTCCGTTTTTACCTGATGAGGCCGACGCCGGCTGAAGTCATCTCCTCACTTTCACTGTGCCGATTCTCCCGAGACTCCCCTCCTCTCCTCTCCTGCAAACCTCCTCCTCCACCTGCCTCGCTTTGTCTCCATCTGCCCCACCTGCCCTGAACTCCACACCCCCACTAGAGCCAACAGCAGCTCTGGATCCAGCGAAGATGTAAACTAAGCTTGCACCAACACGCGCTTCTTCATTATTCATTAGCCGTCACTAATGAGTTTTCCATCCTCCTCCGTCCTCCAGCCAACAATTAAAAGAAACAATCATTACATTCAATCACTTAAATCTATTTTTTCAACCTAAAGTATCACTTTATTAAAAATTACATACTGTATCCAGCACTTATTTCTCCCCTGCTGCAATGATGCATTACAACATCCTACAATGAGAGTGCATTTTTCAGCAGGAGTGTCCTAAAAACACCAGAACGCAAGGTGCAGCACTGGGCCAGATTTTTTATTTCACCCTCCCATTTATCTTTCAAAACTAATTTTATACAGCACACAAACCAAGCTGTGTCCTACCTGCGGAAGTGCAACATTCCCACTGGTCAGACCCGAGTCTTAGCGAGAATGAATTTGCTGATTAATCATTGCTCCGTGCTCTGTTTTTTATTCCTTTTTAAAAATAATAATAAAAAAAAAACACTCTAAGCTTTCACTGTTGTGCCAGACTGCACGATTGCATGTCAGTCACACAGATAATATGTTTGTTTACATACGGTGATCATGAAAAGGAGGCCAGATAAATATTTGATGGCATCTTCGAGTTACCCAGGAAGAGTCGCTCTGTGACCCAACACTGGGCTTGGACCTGGACACATCCTCGTCGTTGTTAAACACCTGTGTGGCCGGCATGCGGGCCGACACCTGCGTCGCAATTGATATAAAGGTTTCTCTGGGTCTTTGTTTCTCACTCTGATCCCTCTGTTCCATGAGGGCAGTATAACGGCTCTAAAACCCACCACTTGCACTCTTTTGTGAGCCTTTCTGTGGGTGGGGAGGTGATAGCATGGGACGGTGCTCAGAGTACCTATGTGGCAACATGGCAGCTGGTGGATTCGAACCTGAAGCCTTGCGGACCAAAGTCCACCCCCTTATCTACTAGGCCCGTGGTCCCCTACCTCTGGGCCTGTGACTGGTACCAGTCACTGGCCCAGTACCGTGGGTGAATTAGTGCCGGGCCTCAGAGAAATAATGGTTCCTTTTGGTCCCATCTGGCTATTACTTCCACTTGATCCATACCCATATCAACAAAAGAACTGACCAATAGAATGGCTAGGATTCCATCATCAATAATGCAACTATATTTGATTAGGAAATATTTCCTCAGTGAAGACAACAACAATAAACTGAAAATGAGTATAAAAGAAACTTTTTATACCGGTCTGGTAGCAGAAAATTATAGGCTGTGTGCAATAGAGGAAATCCTCATTGTGCCCATACACAGTTATTTCAGGTAGGAAGATTTTATAGGTAGGAAAATATCTCAGAACACTGAAAATTTTATTTTATTAAGGGGTATTCACCTGCCACAACTTAAGGACCGGTCTGTGAAAATAGTACGAGATATTTCACCGGTCTGTGGCGCAAAAAAAGATTGGGGAACACTGCACTGCACTAAGCTACCACTGGTGCTCCCTATTGAACATTAACCGGTATTTTTTACAGATGACCTAGGAAACAGTCAAAAATTACATTGAACTCCAAAGACGTGAGATAACTCCCAACAAAAACCCTCTTGTGGCCCATCTAAGAGTTGCGACCCAGTCTTTGAGACTCAATGCTCTAATTAACTTAGTGGATGTTTTATAAGAAATGGAAAAAGGTAGATAAACTGCTGGGGAACTAATAGTTTTTTATTACTGTTTTTTTTCAAGCACCAAATTTAATAAATCCATTACAGAATGCAAAGAGTTTAAAGTCCCCAATCAAACTGGTGTCCATTCAGAGCCACAGTCCTCCCTGTATCCTGTCCTGAGTGTCCAGTGTTTCCTCTGCTCTGACCTCACGACGACTCCCCGACACTTGTGTGTTGCCTTCACACCCAGTGGATGGAGTTCAACCAAGCGTGCATCAGTGCCGGCCTGTGATCTGTGGCAGCCGCCACACTCCTCGCATCAACTCACACACACAAACACACCAGCTCCTTCTCCTCCTCCTCAAATCTCAGAGGAGTTACTCCCAGAGCTGAGACAAAGTGGAACGTAGCGTCTCAACAAAAGCCAAGAGTGAGTGGGACGAGCGTGAGCACGAGAGCTTAGTCATGAAAGAGTGTATTGTGTCAGACCAAATACAACTCTTCAAATGGAATATATTGTACCTTTGTCCTATGCAGACAGTGTTGGGCAAATTACTTTAAAAAACCCTAATCCTAACCCTAACTTATCACTTTACCAGTTACTGCTCTGAAAAAGTAACTAGTTACGTTACTAGTTACTAAATCATAAAAGTAACTGTAGCAACTATCATAATGAAATGTAGTGGAACAATAAAAACAAAATAGATGTTTAGAAATTTTGACAGACATCTTTATCGTAACCTCAACTTCCCACTTGTCGTCGTCTTGCTTGTGGGTGTGTCCTGCTGTACCGCGTCGCCTGTGTTTGTGAGACTGTTTATTTCCCTATGAGGCAAGAAGACCCGCCCAGGTCTCTTTCTGATTGGATTAGCCTAAAATGTTAGCCTACGTCAACCAATCATCGCTCCTTTTCTACGCACGGCCGTCTTTCACTCATGACAGACAGGCAGCAGACAGGCTCCGCCTCCACGCAATCCTCTCTACATAGCTGGGAGAAAACGTACAGTTGGACCACAGATAGTAACGAGTAACAAGCCCCTTTACACCACAGTAACAATAACTGCGTAACTGAATGGGAAAAGTAACGCGTTACGTTATTAGTTACCGCGAAAAGTAGTCTCGTTACGTTACAAGTAACGCGTTAGAACTAACACTGTATGCAGATACACGTGGATGAACCTTTTACTCAAAGATGAAAATATGCGATAATATTTTCATCAGAATGGAGGAAAATAGTCTGTGTTTTAGTTAAATCTGAGACAAAACTCATCATATCATTGGTCTAACAACCCTACGCCCCTTATTTGCATGTAACCAATGACGGACAGAATTATTAGCTACTACGACTGATGCCAATGGCAGCTTTACAGTGAATCCCACCAACATTGATCCAATATATACGTAATAAACACCTGTATCAAATCCGCAGCAAAGCCTTGGTTGTCGACTCCAGACCCAGAGTCAGTTTTACCCTTTGAACAGAATCTCGTGTTTATTATTTATACGCCTGCCAGGATGATCAAACACAGAAGATAAGTCAGACACATCCAAAGGTTTAATTTCAATCACGAACATTTGCAGCAACCTTTGCATCATTCCTGTTTAAACTACAGAGCTTGAAGTTCAGTTGAAGAAGTTCTCACCTTAGATATCAAAATATCAGAAAAAAAAACAACAACCAAAGATTTTGCATGTCCACTCAAATCCTGTGACGTAGCTCCTATATGTGCGCGGGGCAACCGTTGACATTACCTCACCACAAGTGCCTAAAATTGTATACCTCCATTGATACGCACTTGTTCTCTTTTGATAATATACCAAACCAGTTTTAACATTGTAAACACTGTTGGTTTTGCATTTTCACCAGCAGGGGGCGAAAAAAGAGAACAAAAAATTATATCTTTGATTTACATTTTCATGATCATTCGGCTAAAACACTCTATATGTGTATATTTATGTGGATTAGAACCTAAAGCTTTGCGGACCCATGTCTGCTACTTTAACCGCTAAGCCACCCCTGCCGCCCTTAAAAAAAACTTCTTTCTTCTCCTTTCGGCTTGTAATTTTTCAGGGGTTGCCACAGACAGTCAACCTTTTTTTTGTTGTCTGGCATCACGGATTTGACCCTAGTTTTACACTGGATCCCCTTCCTGACGCAACCCTCAAAAACACTGGCTTGTGCCCCCTAGTGGCTGGTTACAAAAGAACAGTTACATTCATGTTACTTCCCAAATACTTAATTATAAGAATGAGCATTGATCCCTGCCTGCATGTTTTCCAGTGATGCTCCAGCTGACATCTGTAAGATCTGGAGCCTGTTCTCCTCTCTTGTCCCCCTTATCTGTCCTGTCCATAACCCCTCTTGTATAAATCCTTAATCTGGTTTTTTATTGTCAGACTTGAAACAGCAGGTCGTGGCCTTATCGTACGCTCTACACCGTTCAGAGCGCTGCCCCTTAAAGGCATCGGTCAGCGTGGCGAGGGCAGTGACATCACACTGTGACAGTAATGGTTTGGACCCATTCAGTTATTCCACAGTCATTTCCTCTGTTATCTTAATTAAAACACACTAACTGTTGATGACTGTGTGGCTTCACTTAATTACATTTCCTTTGGAACAAAAGGCAATAGTTATGAACTAAATACATTGGTTGGAATTAAAAGGATCAACAGGGAACTTCATTTTAGATTGAGTGTCCTGGGAGGAGTACTTTTCCCCGTAGGGGAGCCACATCCCAAAAGAAAACAGCCACCAGGGGGCACAAGCCAGTGTTTTTTAAGTGCCGGTCCAAAGCCTGGATAAATGGTGAAGGTTAAGGGCATCGGGCGTAAAAACTTAAGTTAAATCAAAGATGCGAGAAAACAAGATGATTTCCATACCGTATTGGTCCGTAACTGTCTCTTATACACAT
>JAFBJS010002849.1:67406-84322 GCA_016785265.1 Paraplagusia blochii | reverse complement strand
CAGGATCAGGAATGAGGTGATTAGAGGGACAACACAGACAGGAAGGTTTGGACAAAAAGCTAGAGAAGACAGATTGAGATGGTTTGGACATGTTCAGAGGAGGGACAGATACATTGGTAGGAGAATGATCCTAGAGATGGAGCTACCAGGTAGGAGACAAAGAGAAGATTGATGGATGCAGTGAGGGAGGACATGGAGGTAGTTGGAGTCTGAGTTGAAGATATAGAGGACAGCGGGAGATGGAACTTGTTGACTCTCTGTGGCAACATATATACTGTATATATTTATATAAATCTATCTATCTATCTATCTATCTATCTATCTATCTATATATATATATTATATAGATCTATCTATATATATATAAATATTTATAAATATTTATACATATGTGGCAACCCCTGATTAACGGGATAAGCGGAAAGGACAAGAAGAAGAAGATATATTAAATATATATTATTTATAGATAGATAGATCACGTACATCATATACAGTAAATACACATATACTGTAACATATACTCTGAAATATGGTATATATTGTAATATATTATATATGTATATATTGTATATGATATATTTGTAATATATATACCAAATATTGTATATAAGAATATATTGTATATATAGAAATATAACGGTACAATGAAATATAAAAGAAATGTATAATTGCTAATATATTGCTTTATTTGAAATATGATAAATTAATTATAGTATAATTATAACACATAATTGCATCGGGGACTGTTGTTCAGCTCAGTCGTGTGTGTTTTGTTTGTAGGATAATCCTCTCATCATCACCATATTCCAGCTCTTTAGGTCCAACCTTACATTCCCGTCTGCTGCATCCTTTTCCCACATCCTTACATTTCCTTTCTGTTTCCTCTTTCCACGGTTCCGTCCACTCCATCTCCCCCAGGGTGGCTCCCAAAGCCTTAAATAATGCACACAGACTTGAAGGGCCCGTATGATGGATGACTCTCCTCTTTCTGGAGCTGTTGCATTCCTTGTGCTCCGTACCTTATTCATCATTGCTCTCAGGTGAATCTGGAAATATTCATGTACATACAGCAGACCACTCTTAAAAAAAACATTTTCCTCAACCTGATCTACTTTTTAGTGTACGTGTCATCACGCTGAAAGTGGGTCATACGACTGTGCTGTAACTCTTCTTTGGTAAGACTTTTTTCCTCGCACTGTTGAATCAATGAGTCACCGGTCGGAACGTGGAGCGCCGAGTCAACTTCTGGC
Organism: Paraplagusia blochii; assembly: GCA_016785265.1. Lineage (NCBI taxonomy): Eukaryota > Metazoa > Chordata > Actinopteri > Pleuronectiformes > Cynoglossidae > Paraplagusia > Paraplagusia blochii. The sequence goes on along the minus strand of JAFBJS010002849.1, from coordinate 83,072 downwards.
TCATAACTTGTTATATTGGAATGGAAACCACAGCGGGGTTCCACCTGAAGACCAAACATCCTGGGCATCACTCAGACTGAGAGAATCCATGCTGTTGTACAGCGTCGTTCCATAGGAGGTGGTGATGGTTTCTGCTGACAGCTGCCTCAGCACTGGCTTTTCATCTGCAGTGTACGAGGTGAACAGAAATGTCTCATTTACACTTACGTGACTAACGGTGCACGTCTTCACTGACACCTCTGTCACAGCCTCCACGCGGGAACATAGTGTTTAAGAGGCTGAGAATAATTTCATTCAAATGTGGCCTGAAGTGTATGTAAGAAACTCACCTTTCATTAGATCCTATGTTTGATCAGACCATGTTAGACAGAAAACCACAGGACAACGTCACGGTACCAGCACATACGTAGTCTAATAGAGAAAACTGTTTAAGTTATATACTATACTGTAGGTAGGTAGGTAGGTCAGTGGGTTGGTTGTTGGGTGGGTGGTTAGATGGATGGATGGATGGATGGATGGATGGATGGATGGATAGATAGATAGATAGATAGGTAGGTAGGTATGTAGATAGATAGATCAGACATAGATACATACTCATAGATACAGTATATACATACTGTATATACACATATATGTCTGATATATATACATATATACTGTATATATACAAATATACATACATACAAATATACATGTACACATATTGGCTTATTGGCATATGTATGTACATATATAGAGCATATATATGTGTATATATATATATATATATATATACATGTATGTATATACACACAAGCATGTAAACACATCCATACAATCTTACATGCAGTTGCATCATATACAGTAACATATACTGTTATATAGAAATATAACGGTACAATGAAATATGAAGAAATGTATAATTGCTAAGATATTGCTTAAATATAGAACGTGATAAAGGAATTATATAACACATAATTGCATGTATACAGCATATAGGGGCAGTTGGGGGCCTAATGGTCTGCAAGGCCCCCAGTTCGAATCCCCCTCAAGATTGTGGTTTATTGTACTTTGTTACTGTTAATGGTTAGAGTTATTCAGTCTTAAAGTGAATTACAGTTACACAAGATAATTAATAATTAACACCGGTAATGAACACCGAAATAAAATTCACCAATACTGTCATTCATTCATCTTCACCAATACTTATAGATGGTTATTATACAAAACTGTTTATAAACATCTGGCTGTGCTTTTATTTTGAAGAGGTACAATAATTCAAGTATTTGTTTACACATGACATGTTTGTCAATCAGACCCTGCCACATGACTCAGGGATCCATGAGATGCATGTGAATGAAGAGGAATCTTTCTCAGCATTAATGTGAAGACATTTGTTGCTGGTGCTGCTGCTGGTGCTGCTGCTGGTACTGCTCTCAGACCAACGAACAATTACAGCTGGGACACTCATTCATCACAGAGTTTAATTTGGTCTCCAGAGAGCAGAGCGACTGCCTTGCCCTTTACCGAAGTGGAATATATACACATATATATAGACTTAGTGTTTATATGAGGCTAATATTGGAAGCTGCCGTTGTCTTCGGAAAAGTTAACGTTTTCTGCGGATGTTGCTTTGGTTTTTGGTAACAAATCTGCTTCACGTCTGTGTTTCACCTGCTCTGTTCTGTTGTCCTACAGGGGCTTCAAATGCTGAGCAAGGCCTGATGATTACAGCCATGGCTCTGAACTCACTGAACTACGTCAAGTGCGAAATCAAAGCGTAGTGCGCCACCTGGTGGAAAAAGTGTGAAAATGCAGGAAAAAATAATAAAAATTAGATTATCTGTTAAGGTTGAGAATTTTTGGGGAAAAAGTCAGTGAGTTGAAGTCCAGGGTTTGGACATGTGATGAGGACAGGAGAAAGAGTCAAGACAGATGAAACTGAAGATAAGCTGTGTCCCTATAGGCAGAAGAAGGACAAGCAGCATCTGTGAACCATGTGATGTCCTCATCTGTCCTCCGTCTCCTGGTGTGACCTTTAGAGATTCAGGAGATAACTCCGGAGCCTTCCCTGAGGATCTGGATGTGTCGGCCTCAAACAAACGCCACTGCAGCCTTTCGTCCACCGCTGCGGTCTGACAGACTTCACAACAGTCTATGTAGGACATGCTGGTGTAAACCAAAGCTACTGGGTTACAAATGGACTGTTTGCTTTTTAGAGACACCACAGTTCAGACACCTAAGACACAGTCTGGTGTGTCAGCTGACCTCAGCTTGTGAAACCTCCAGACACTTCCCTTCTCTGTTGTCAGTGGGCGAAGTGAAAACCTTCACACCAGTTCCATTTTGATCTTTGAGATGTTTTTTTAATAAATATGTCTTTTTTTTACTTCTGGACATTGACCCCCAGTTCTAGGCCCCACAGTCGCAGCTCCTTCCCAGTTGAAAACACCGTGCAAATAACATACTTTCATTTATTTCATAACAAAAGGAACCACCCCCGCCCCAAAAAAAATAAATAAATACAGCGTGCAATCTGAGCTTACATCACAGCCACACTCCCCGACCACAGAAAGGTCTCATTTACACAGTTAGAACAATCAGAGCAAATATCTAACTGTCTTTAACCCTAACTGACAGGTTTTCATGTTTCAATGACGTCTTGAAACAAAGCCCAACCCGTGACATCGTCCTGTGACGGTACTCTTGTTTCCCGTCCTGGGAAACATGAACTGCTGACGAGGAACGGCGAACTGGAGCATCAGGTCTCGTCATGTGACTGCAGGTAAATCGGCTTGGCCTGCTTCCTCAAGCGTTGCTGGACTCGGAGATTCCTGTCCTTCTGAGTGGCCAAGCCAAATTGGGGCAAGTGGACCTGGAAGGACATTTAGTCAAACTATACCAATACATCATAAATACTACAAAAGATCTTCTTCTTCTTTCGGCTTATCCCGTTTTTCAGGGGTTGCCACAGCGAGTCAACAATTTCCATCTCACCCTGTCCTCCGCATCCTCCACTCCAACTCCAACCACCTCCATGTCCTCCCTAAACCCATTCATAAATCTCATCTTTGTCTCTTACCTGGTAGCTCCATGTCTAGCATTCTTCTCCCAATATATCTCCCCTCCTTGCTTGTTCCTTTTCAGGGGTTGCCACAGCGGGTCAACATTTTCCATGTCCCCCTGTCTTCTGTGTCTTCAACTCAACACTGCATCCATCAATCTCCTCTTTGTCTCCTACCTGGTAGCTCCATCTCTAGGATCATTCTTCTACCAATGTATCCACTGTCCCTCCTCTGAACATGTCCAAACCATCTCAATCTGTTTTCTCTAGCTTTTTCTCCAAACCTTCTTGTCTGTGTTGTCCCTCAAATCACCTCATTCCTGATCCTGTCCATCCTTGTCTCTCCTAAAGAGAATCTCAGCATCTTTTAGTCCTCCAGCTCTGTCTCCTGTCCTCCTACCTATACCTAGTGTCTCTAATCCATCCATCATGGCTGGTCTCACCACTGTCCTGTAAACCTGTCCCTTCACCTTAGCTGACTCTCTTCTATCTCTCAGATCACTCCTGATTCTTTTCTCCAGTTGTTCCATCCTGACTCCACTCTATTCTTCACCTCTCTTCCACAGTCTCCACTGCTCTGAACAGTTGATCCTAAGTAAATAAACAAAATATAACGTGGAATATATGCAAAGGAATGGTAACTCACAGGCCTGGGATATGGATTCTTGTAGTGTATACCTGGGATAAAGATGGGAAATTTAGGAGGATGTTTATTTTTCTCATGCATTTCTGAGCGATGTCACAGCAAAAAAGACAAGGTCCCTCATTGTCCAGGTAGTTGGACAAAACTGTCATCAGGTTTATATGATACATGTGCAGAATTTATTCATTAAAACGTATTTTCGGGGTAGTTTTCACACCGATCCTCACCTATTTCTATCCTGGCTTCACACTCCTCTATGCACCTCTTAATAGACTCCTGGTCGGTGAGCTAACAGGAAGTGGACACAGCAAATGTTCAGTCATTCACTATTTTATTTAAGAGCTATTGCTTCATCGTCACCCTCACCTTCTGATTCTGTCTGAACAGAGTGCGAGCTTCCTGGAGGATGTACTTCCTCTCGGCCTCCGTGTCGCCTGCGACTCCGCTCTCTGCCTGCCAGTTCCGGGCGACGCGAAACACCCGCGTGTACAGAGACAGCACTGTCCTGCGCGTCAAGGCCGTCATCTGGGATTTAGTGGTCTGGGGACAGACGAGCATGAAGAGGAAGTTGAGACAGAGGACAAACAAAAAGCAGAAGATCAGTTGATGATGGTGATGATGATAACACCTTTTTTTTCGTTTGCTTGACATTTAGATTGTGGCTTCTCTGATGTCTTTGTACTAGTGGTATTTGTTTTATAAGAGCTGGATTATCTTGTGACCATGAGCTCTTTGGAACTAATGTCAAGTTACAAGGAAACCAAATAATTTTAACAAGAAGTTTCCCTCCTCAGAGCACAGTCTTCTTCATGGTTTATTACAGGGCTTAAGCTGAAGGCCAGATACAGAGGCTGATAAGAACTAAAAAAAATTATTTTTCAGTCATTTTGGGGGGGATTTGGCAGACTGGACCAATCTGGATGTTTAAAAGCAAGTAATTCATGTTGTTATTTTATCTAATAAAAGTTAATTTAGTTAATAAAATTTTTTAGTGACACATGCATGACAATCAACCATCCGATGCCCTTGTTAAACCTTCTATTTCTTTTTTGGTCTTGTCCCTTTTTTGGTCCAAACCATCTCAATCTGTCCTCTCTAGCTTTTCTCCAAACCTTCCTGTCTGTGTTGTCCCTCTAATCACCTCATTCCTGATCCTGTCCATCCTTGTCTCTCCTAAAGAGAATCTCAGCATCTTTAACTCCTCCACCTCCACCTCCTGCCTTCTACCTATTCCTAGTGTCTCTAATCCATCCATCATGGCTGGTCTCACCACTGTCCTGTAAACCTTTCCCTTCACCTTACCTGACTCTCTTCTATCACAGGTCACTCTCCATAACTGCTCCACCGCAGGACCAGAATGGGCTAACCGTCCTTATCCGGATATGACTTTGCCCAGGAATTGGACCCTGGAGTTCTACATCCATGACAGAGTAAGTGACTCTGGGCCAAAGTGAAGGTTTCCAGAGAAATACTTTTGCTAAAACAGCTAAAATTTTAAGTAAAGGACCATAGATGGCAGCATTGCAGCTCATTATATAAATCAAGTTCAATTACGGATGGGATTGTTTGCAAAATCTTGGTGCTAGCAACACAATAAAGTGTGTTGAAATATTACCAGGCCCATATAAGTATTGGTATTGGTTGATATGGTTAGCATAAATTGTGTTTGGACAATATTGGCATATCAGATTTCCGCAAAGTTAGGGTTAGTTAAAAGTTAATTTCAGACACATATCTATCACCCTAAATATGATTGCTAACAGTTAGCTAAGAAGTTCTGGGACATACAATAGTGACCACTCTTCTGACCATCATGGCTGCAGCCATAAAAATAATCATTGTTAGTGTCAACACAGCAACAGTACCATTTTGGAATAGTTTTGTTTTTGGAACACACCCCGTGGTGTGTGGTGTGTGGTGTGCCCTTGGGCATCAGGTTGATGAGCCCTGCTCTAGTCCAAACCTTCACCTCTTTAGGTTCTCCTCTAGCTTCTGCCTACTCTCACTACAGATCACAGAGTCATCTGCAAACATCATAGTCCATGTCTGACCCCTGCCCTTGTGATATACTTGAAGTATATGTTTATGACTTGAAACCCGTGGCTAGATAATAAAAAATAATATATCAAAATTATACAATTACAAACCCAAAATTATATAATTTTCATGGTTTTAAAACACAATGAACGTGGACCTACCTGCAGGGTCTGGCTGTCCAGCAGGCTGTCACCTCAGGGCAGAAACACATTTGTCGCCTTTTGATGACGTAGTGAAAAGCGCGATAATAAATTAAAAGCTTGAAGCATATACGTGTTTAACTATTTATTTATACGACAAGCATAAAAATATTTTTAATTTTTTTTCCTGATCAAGATAAATCCAATTGTTAATTCTACTAAGACCCGAATATATTGGTTTGGACAATATTTTACGTTGTTAATTCTACCTTCAAACTCTGGTTAAAAATTGTATAAAAAATGTTAAACTTTTTATTTATAGAACAAGCATTAAATATTTCTTCCGGATCAAAATAAATCCACATATCTTTGCTTTCGCCGTCGCCAAGTCTAATTAAACCCGGTTATATTGATGTAGAACATATTTTACGTTTTTGATTGTATCGTCATTCCGTGTAAAATGTCACTAGGAGTACAAGCGATTCTCATGAATATTTTTGTTGTAATTAATAAAGTTTTTATTTTAGTTAATGTAAGTAGGTTGTCTTTTAAACCTACCTACAGGGTCTGGTTGTCATCTCAGCGCAGGAACACATTTGTCGCCTGTTGATGACGTAGTGAAAAGCGAAATAATAAATTAAGAGATTATAATGACGTGATTAATAATAATAATAATAGAGTATTTAACTTTTAACTTAAACTTCAAGCATGAAATATTTGTTCCTGATCAAAATAACTTTACATGGCTTTGCTTTCGCCATCGCTAAGTCTAGTTAGACTCGGTTATAGTGATGTAAAAATATTTTCCGTAAAAAAAAATATATATATATTCTCTCTAAAATTTCGAAAGCGATTCGCCAGTGTGTTTTATTTTTCTAACTAATAAAGTTTTTGTTATAACTAATTTAGGTAGATTCTGTTTTAGACCTACCGACGGGATCTGGTTGTCACCTCAGCGCAGGAACACATTTGTCGCCTGTTGATGACGTAGTGAAAAGGCGAAATAATAAATTGAAATGTTAATAAATACCGTGTTTAACTTTTTATTTATAGGACAAACATGAAATATTTCTTCCTGATGAAAATAACTCCACAACCCTTTGCCTAAAAGTCTACTTAGATCAAGTTATATTGATGTAAAAAATATTTTACGTTGTTAATTGTATCTTCTTTATTCGATGTAAAATGACACTACAAGAACAAGCGACGTGTTCGTATGTTTTTGTTATAATTAATCATTTAAGTGTTGTGATTTTATTGTGTTCGTTAACAGATATAATGCTGTTGCCACGGCAGAGATGAAGATCAGCTGTTGGAGGAAGTGATGCAGGAAAATGCCCAGAATGTAGCCTCCACTCAATGACTCGAAGGGGGAAGCACAAAGAAACCGACTGCCTTTTGCTCCGGGATGGTCTCTCGTTAAGTCCCACCGAAGAGCGAACACCATTCGAGATGGATTCTCCAGCACATTCCGGCAGCTAGTCCTCTACCGGGGCTGTGTTTGAGGCGGAAGAGGAGACGACATCGTTGTGGAAGTTTTTTCTCCCCCTCTCCCTCTCTCTCTCTCTCTCGCTCAGCTCGCAGCTAAGTCGGCTAATGTGAGTTTGACTCAGTTCGACAAACGCTGCTCAGCTCAACTTCACTATTAACTTTATTCACACTGGCACCACCGACGGGATGTTCACCCAGTTCCACACGATACAGTTCCGCGAAACGGTGAGTTAAACAACGCCGGGATATGCGCCTTTTCCTGGGTGTATGTTGCCGAATGAGCTAGGTTAGCCTCCAGCTAACTTTTAGTTAAACGCTCTGATGCTAGTGAGCTATGGCGACGTCGCCAGGGCCAGGGCTTTAACATGGGTGGAAAGATGATTTATTTAAGGTAAATATCTGTTTAAGTTCTGGGAAAGTTCGTTTCTGAAGTGCGACCAATCGTCACCTTGGTAATTGTTATTAGAAACTTGTTTAAAGAACAGTCCCTGGTTGTCCCTGTGTGTGTTGTTACCCAAAAGTGTTAAAAAATAAAGGGCCGTTCGGTCATTACCGATATAAACGATGTTTCGATACATTTTGATGTTGGAAAAATCCCTTAAATGTAGCTGGAATTCTCCAGGGTGGAGTCTAGGCTTGGAGTTTGCTTGGATCAGGTGTAGTTGTAAGAGTAGGGATAGTAGATTATAAGTAGACCAGACAATATTTATCTTCTTTTCCTTTCAGCTTGTCCCTTTTTCAGGGGATTGCTACAGCGAGTCCACAATTTCCATCTCACCTTGTCCTCTGTATCTTCAACTCTAACTCCAACTACCTCCATGTCCTCCCTCACTGCATCCATCAATCTCCTCTTCGTCTCCTACCTGGTAGCAACATCTCTAGGACCATTCTTCTACCAATGTGTTCACTGTCCCTCCTCTGAAGATTTCCAAACCATCTCAATCTGTCTCCTCTAGCTTTTTCTCCAAACCTTCCTGTCTATGTTGTCCCTCTAATCACCTTATTCCTGACTCTGCCGTCTTCTTCTTTTCATTCCAGCTTGTCCCTTTTCAGGGGTTGCCACAACGAGTCAATTTCCATCTCACCCTGTCCCCTGTCCATCTTCAACTCTGACTCCAACTGCCTCCATGTCCTCCCTCACTGCATCCATCAATCTCCTCTTTGTCTCCTACCTGGTAGCTCCATCTCTAGGATCATTCTTCTACCAATGTATCCACTGTCCCTCCTCTGAACATGTCCAAACCATCTCAATCTGTCTTCTTTAGCTTTTGTCTCCAAACTTTTCTTTCATTCCTATGGAAGCACATGTGAAGAAAAGCAGAAAATGGAACTAGAACTTTATCAGGTTGATTATTTCAGATTATAATTCCTAAGTTGGGAAATATATATAAACATTTATACATTTACGGACAGCAATAATTGGATAAAGATAAGATTTATTCATTTATTGTCTGGCGGCCGTAGTGGTCAAGTGGTTAAGGAAGCAGACTTGAATCTGCAAGGTTGAAATCTACCAGCTGCCAGGTTGCCACGGATAAGCAGATGAAGATGCATGTCTTCTTTTCATTGACAGTCATTAAGGAATATGAGGACCATTTAGTTAGAAAATGACATCACTCTGAGACCAGGGGGAGGACAGCGTACCAGCTGTGGATGCTCTTAATTTCCTCTGTAAATCAATCGAGTTTTGTGACATGCAATTCACGATTGCATGAGCCTCTCTGTGGTTTTCTTTACTGTTCCTGTTTAAGAAAATATCATTTAAGATAATCCACCTCTGTCTGTTGCATCATTTGTGTGAGCAGAGTTGCCAACCCCTTCTTTGAGGTCTAAAACCCGCCACAGTTGTTTGTTGTGCAAAAATAGAGGTTAGGAAACCCCTGGTGTTGTCTTCCTTCAACAGTCAGTTGTAGACATTTACTGGAATATAAAGAAATTTTAATAAACTCAGGATTTGGTTTTGTCCTTGGGCTGATTGCTCTCTCAGATCTGCTGAAATTGGATCAAAAGCGAAATTAATTTTTAGCTTATTGGAATTGAACAGGAAGTGCCTTGTGAGTTGGAATTGACCTGAGGGAGATTTGTCTGGACATGCCCACAGAGCACTGATCATTCGCGGCTGATTTGTTTCCAGGCTGATTTAAGTCATTATTTTTTGTGAGCGAGAGAAAAAAATAAGTCTGATTCAAAAGAAGACTTTTAAAGCCTCCAGAAAAGATTTGGTGTAATTTTTAAAAAGAATAATCGCAGTGAATGGTGGCAATTAAAAAGGAGTAATGTAATAATCCTGCTGTAGGGGAACTTCTGTTGTGCTCAGATTACATATTAATGGCACGTTGACTGAAATAGTCCTGTAGGTAGGCAGACGATGAAGGCGGCTATCACTTTCCGCTTATGATGACAAAATATTGTGTCTTTTCAGCATTGTGGATGTCAAGGACACAATGACGGCGCAGAGTAGAGACACGCTTTGACCAATGCCATCCGACATCGAAAGACTTTTTGTGAGTAGCCCCCCCCCGACCTGGTTATATTTAGACTTTTCTGAACTCTTTACCGACTTTTATGTGTTTAAACAACACCTTAGGTTAGTGCACGGTCTCATAAAGGTCCATTTCTGATCACCTGGGTCTGTTTAATGCACATTTTATTATATTGTCCATTGGTCGTAAGCGACCTCTCGTATGAAGTGTTGTCAGTTGTTGTGTTTACGTGGTTTTTGGAGCGGTTCTTGTCAGGAGCTGACCGTCACGTGCTCCGCGGATTAAATTTTAATTGTTCCCGGGTCTAAATCTTATAAACCACTTTGTAATTATTAAGAGAACTTTAACAAAGTGTGTGTGTGTTTGAGTGAGTGACTACACTGGTGTAACTGTTTAGTTTGAAATTCTTCACTATATTGTTTTGCAACCATGTGAAAGCCAACGGTTTCGCCAGAAACGAGATCACATGTCTAGATGAATTGTCCTCCTCACCACAGAGGTCAAAGATCTTCACAGCTTTCATTAAAGCTGAAGTTGAAGTCCAAAAACACCTCCCAAGCAAATACGGCAGTCAAGTTTTCTAGATCAGATTCATTAGGAGAAATATTATAGAGATATCTAACAAAAGTTGTTGGTGTTTCCTTTAATTTTACTGATGTTATGGTCAATTTGTTAATGCCCCTCCCTTTCATTCACACACATGTACTCTGACCTTCATGTCTCTTCTCTCTAGTCCAAACTTCCACCTCTCTAGGTTCTCTTCTAGTCACTGTCTACTCTCACTGCAGATCACAATGTCATCTGCAAACATCATGGTCCATGGAGACTCCTGTCTGACCTCATCTGTCAATCTGTCCATCACCACAGCAAACAAAAAGGGGCTCAGGGCAGATCCTTAATGCAGCTCCACCTCCACCTTAAAGTCTTCTGTCCTTCCAACAGCACATCTCACCACCGTTGGGCTGTTCTCATACATATCCTGCACCAATCTAACATACTTTTCTGCCACTCCTGACTTCCTCATACAAAACCACAGTTCCTCCCCTGGAACTCTGTCATAGGCCTTTTCTAAATCTACTAAAACACAATGAAGCTCCTTCTGACCCTCTCTGTACTTCTCCATCAACATCCTCAAGGCAAATATTGCATCTGTGGTACTCTTTCTCGGCAAATAAAAACATACTCTTGTTTCGCAAATCTCTACCTCTTTCCTCAACCTCGTCTCAACTACTCTTTCCCAAATCTTCATGGTATGGCTCATCAACTTTATCCCTCTGTAATTGTTACAATTCTGGCAGAATAACATGTTCCTCCACTCATCAGACATCTTGTCTGTCTCTAAAATTCTATTGAACAACTCAGTCAGAAAGTTTTCCGCAACTCCCCCTTAGCACTTCCATACCTCTACTGGTATATCATTGGAACTGACTGCCTTTCCTCTCTTCATCCTCTTCAGATCTTTTCTAACTTCATCCTTTTTAATCTGATCTACCTTCTCCCTGTTAGAATCTGGCTCCTCATTCCTACGCTCCTTATCATTTTCCTCATTTGACAACTCCACAAAGTACTCCCTCCATCTGCCAAGCACACCTTCCTCACTGGTAATGACATTCCCATCCCTATCTTTAATCCAGAATTGTACCTTTTTTGTATTCTTTGTGGTAATTTTGGACACAGTATATGTTTTGTATATGTACTACAAATATTAAAAAAAAAATACATCTAAAAAAGTGTTCTGTTTTCCCCTATGCAGGCCTGAGGGTATGTTGAGACATCTCCCCAGACCAGAGCAGAGGCGTCTAGGTGGTTCGGACGGGGACTGAAGGAGAGGTGGACAGAGAGACGGGGGACCAGGGCGGGCGACATGGGCCAGTGTGTCACCAAGTGTAAGAATCCAACGTCCTCACTCGGCAGCAAGAGTGGAGACAAGGAAAGCGGCTCCAAGTCCCACCACAAGAAAGGCAGCAGCAGCAGCAGCGGGGTCCACAAAGAAGAGAGCAGCGTCCCGTGTAGCAAAACCACCAGCGAGCTGTCGAATGGCACCAAGGGCCTGGAGGTTACGGTGGAGACGCCCGTCATTCCCACGGTGATGGGGGAACCGCGCAAGGATGAGTTCGTGGAAGGGGAGAAGTTGTCGGTCAAGCGAATCGAGGAGCTGTACTGCTGCTACAAGGACGAACAGGAGGACGCCATCTTGGAGGAGGGCATGGAAAAGTTCTGTAACGACCTGTGCGTGGACCCGGCAGAGTTCCGTGTGCTAGTTCTGGCCTGGAAGTTCCAAGCAGCCACTATGTGCAAGTTTACAAGGTAAAAAAAAGGTTTTAGCTGGGCTTTTGACACTTTCTGAAGACAACAAGACATGCTTGATGTTATGATTAACAGACCATATATAACTGTATTTTTTTGGACCAGACTGCCATATTTTATGGTCCACACCATAACAGAACACTGCGTTTACAGGACAGTGGTGAGACCAGTCATGATGGATGGATTAGAGACTCTAGGAATAGGTAGAAGACAAGAGACAGAGCTGGAGGTGGAGGAGTTAAAGATGCTGAGATTCTCTTTAGGAGAGACAAGGATGGACAGGATCAGGAATGAGGTGATTAGAGGGACAACACAGACAGGAAGGTTTGGAGACAAAAGCTAGAGAGGACAGATCAAGATGGTTTGGACATTCAGAGGAGGGACAGTGGATACATTGGTAGAAGAATGATCCTAGAGATGGAGCTACCAGGTAGGAGACAAAGAGGAGATTGATGGCAGTGAGGGAGGACATTGAGGTAGTTGGAGTCAAGAGTTGAAGATGGACAGGGGACAGGGTGAGATAGAAATTGACTCGCTGAGGCAACCCCTGAAAAAGGGACAAGCTGGAATGAAAAGATATAGAAGGCAGAGTCAGGAATGAGGTGATTAGAGGGACAACACAGACAGGAAGGTTTGGATAAAAAGCTAGAGAGGACAGATTGAGATGGTTTGGACATGTTCAGAGGAGGGACAGTGGATACATTGGTGGAAGAATGATCCTAGAGATGGAGCTACCAGGTAGGAGACAAAGAGGAGGTTGATGGATGTAGTGATGGAGGACATGGAGGTAGTTGGAGTTTAAGTAGAAGATACAGAGGACATGGTGAGATGGAAATTGTTGACTTGCTGTGGCAACCCCTAAAAAAAGGGACAAGCCAAAAGGAGAAGACAGTACAACACTGCGCTGTTGAAACACAGTATAGAACAGTAATTCTCTGCCAGGTTCCTGACTTTGGCCACTGGAGCCTAAGAAAGTTGTACTTAAACATTTTGACAGATTTCCGAGCGCTGTTTAAGGTCAGTGAACACAACCAGACTCCACACGTAAGGTACACAGTTGGTTATAAGTTTTTACATGGGCCTTATGGTCCTGATTTTAACATTAATTTGTAAAATATGCCTTTTCCCCAACTGTCCATTCTTTCTACATATAACTTGTGGAGATTAAATTAAATTAATTTTGACAAAAAAAACAAATGCAGTTTTTTCCCCCGACTATAAGGCGCACATTAAAGTCTCCGACTTTCTTCAAAATGTGCAGCGCGCCCTATAGTGCAGTGCACCCTGTGTGTGTTGTTGTCGTAAGGCGGACGTAATAGAGGACACCATGAGAACGTTAAAGGGGGAAGTGTGGGTGTTGCTTTGCTACTGCTCTATTTTTAAATACGCACACTTGTACGTTTGTGTGTGTTGTTGTGAGGTGGACGTGGTAGAGGACACCATGAGAACTTTAAAGGGGGAAGTGTGGGCGTATATATATATATATATATATTGTATATAAAACCACTCCCTTTAATCAGGTGTGCCTTATGTGTGTGTTAAATATAGTAATGGGACACAAAACTGAGACTGCGTCTTTTTTGAAAATACAGTAAATAGAAGTAGAAATGCTGTGTGTGTTTAAAATACACACTTGCAAAGTATTTTCAGTCGTTCAGCCAGTGTGTTGTGTTGTGTTGTGTTGTGTTGTGTTGTGTTTTTTTTTTTTTTTAACCATACCCCCATCCACTCCCCAAAGAGTGTAAACTCAGCACTTTTCCATCCAGAGGCTGTTGGACAATACCACACTGTGGTTAACAACATTGTTCATTGTCAACTGACACACACTGAAGGACTTTTATGTGACGCCCGTCTCTGTTGTTGCTCGCTTTGAACAGATGAGATGTATATCTGCTCATGTTGACGCTAACAACAGGAACGAACCCCGTTAACATGTTTTCATGACACGACTGAAAAATATATGAGGGACAGTGTGACTTTTCAGTTCTCTGTACACACACACACACACACAAACACACATCCTGTTGTTTAGCTGGGATGATGTCATAGTAGGGCATTGTTCTGAACCAATCCTACTCGCACCACGTAATGGGAAGGTTTAAATATAAGACTAAAGCCTTCAACTTTATGTCGTCCCATCACCTTTAAAGAACTGGTCTCAGGTCAGTGTAACCGCCTGGTTTTGTTGTGTTTTGTTTCCACCAGGAAGGAGTTTGTGGAGGGCTGTAAGGCCATCCAGGCCGACAGCCTGAAGGGCATCTGCTCACGTTTCCCCTGCATGCTGCTGGAGGCCCAGGGCGAGGAGAACTTCAAGGACCTGTACCGCTTCACCTTCCAGTTCGGCCTGGACGCGGAGGAGGGACAGCGCTCTCTCCAGCGGGACATCGCCATCGCCTTGTGGCGCCTGGTTTTCACTCAGGACATGCCCGCCATCCTGGAGCACTGGCTGGACTTCCTGTCAGAAAACCCCTCAGGTATCCGGGGCATTTCCAGAGACACGTGGAACATGTTCCTCAATTTCACCCAGGCCATCGGCCCCGACCTGAGCAACTACAGCGAGGACGAGGCGTGGCCCAGCCTCTTCGACACCTTCGTGGAGTGGGAGTTGGAGCGCAGAAAAAAGGAGGAGGAGAAGGCACGGAAGATGGCGCAGGAGGCGGAGGAGGAGGAGGAGAGGTGCACAGACACAGAGTGCTCTCCTACCACAGACAGACTTGGAATGGAGGGAAGCCGCGGCTCACAGACATGGGGGGGCCACTGACCAGGAAACAAATGATCTGTAAGGGAGGGAAGAGAATGAACCTATAAGTGAACTGTACATCTGTGAATCATGGGATAAATATTAGTATTACATTTTACAGACGGTCACTTTGCTCTCCTCTTCTGCCGGGGTGGGATTCCTGCTTTGAAACATTTATTTTTCTGGTTTTTTGAAAGGGCTCAATGAACTGTCATGTTTTAAGCACTTCTATTTAACTTATTGTTTTATTTTCTCTGCGTGTTTTTTTTTTTTTTTTTTTTTTTTTTTTGTCTTTTTTTTTTTTTTTTTTTTTTTTTTTTTTTTTTAGTTAAAAGGACACAATGAAATTTAACCCTATATCAAGCTACCTTGAAATTTTTTTTTTTTTTTAAGCAGGCGACAAAAAGCCATAAATCTTCCACGCAATTTTCATCTTGAATCAATATGTTGACCTGGACGCACTGTTTTGTACATGAAATTTAAAAATAAAAAAAAGGGAAATTAGATATACGTGAGTATTGCTAAGATAGGAACCATAAATTGCCGCAGAGGAACGATGTGGTCGAAGAATGACTTGTGTGAACTCTAATGCCGTCAACAGCTTTTTTTTGTCCTAACAGACAGTTTAAAGTTATGATTAAAATAGTCATAGGAAAATTACATCTGTATCCTAATACGTACAAAATTAATATATATCCATCTTCAAACCCTAATGAAGTCTAATAAGTTTCTTTTGTTCTTGAGTGCGGTCGGTAACAGCGAGCGAGTGGCTCGGCTTATCC
>JAFBJS010002849.1:54830-67212 GCA_016785265.1 Paraplagusia blochii | reverse complement strand
TGGGATTTAAAAATAAAAAAAAGGGAAATTAGATATACGTGAGTATTGCTAAGATAGGAACCATAAATTGCCGCAGAGGAACGATGTGGTCGAAGAATGACTTGTGTGAACTCTAATGCCGTCAACAGCTTTTTTTTGTCCTAACAGACAGTCTAAAGTTATGATTAAAATAGTCATAGGAAAATTACATCTGTATCCTAATACGTACAAAATTAATATATATCCATCTTCAAACCCTAATGAAGTCTAATAAGTTTCTTTTGTTCTTGAGTGCGGTCGGTAACAGCGAGCGAGTGGCTCGGCTTATCCAATCAGACGCCGTCATTCCTGTTTGACCGCTGGCATTCTTTTTTTTTTTTTTTTTTTTTTCTCCCCATTTTGACGTCCTCTGATTTTCAAACAGCTGTTAACTGTACACCACACCTAGATGCTGGCTTAGATCAGATCAGTTGTTTGAGGATGTATGTACAAATGGGCGAAAAGCTCGCTCAGGTCATTTCCGGACAGAAATTGCGTGAAACCCTGCGTTACATTCAGGACCATTACACTAGGCACCGAAGAGAGAGGAAAAAAAAAAAAAGCTTTTATTGTTTACTGTTGGAGTTCAAGACTGTTCACATCTTTGAACTGAGAAAAAAAAAAGTGTGCACACTTGACAAGTAATGTTGACTACTGCTGATGATGGTTATTATGGATTGCACAAAAATACCCAATGGCATGCTAAGTCGCTATACTTTCAACATTTTGCAGAGGGATTGATGTCAACTGCATTATTTCCATTTTGGAAATCTCCACACTGTAGATTGAGCTTTAGTTGAGCCTGGAGTGTTTTGGAATGAGTGAATGTGTACTAACTTGACATGCTAATTAAAAGTCTGCGATATGGGTCCAGTGTGGTAAAGGAAGGTTACCATAACCTGATCTGTTTGGTTTACAACTACAATGGTTTTATTTCAGATTCCCGTGTCCTTTTTTATATAAAATGTATTGATTTATAATAATAAAAACAGTGTTGAACTTTTGGCTTTGGTCAGTCTTCTCAATCATGTAAATCAATGGTCCCCAACCACTGGGTCAGGGACCGGTGCTGGTCCATTGGTGAATTGGAGCCGGACTGCAGAAAAATAATGTTTCCTTTTGGCCCCATCTGGCTATTACTTCCACTTGATCAATAAACCCAAAATGACACATAGTCATTGATACAAGATAATAACTTTTGGTCTGGTAGCAGAAAATTATAGGCTGTGTGCACTTGGGAAATCCTTGTTGTGCCCATGCACAGTTAAGTGCATGGGCACAACAAGGGTTTTCCAAGGATCCTTCACAAGGATTTCAGGGTAGGAAGATTTTATGGGTAGGAAAATATTTCAGAATGACTCAAAATGACACAAGATTCTAACCTTTTATACCGGTCTGGTAGCAGAAAATTATAGGTTGTGTGCACTTGAGAAATCCTTGTTGTGCCCATGCACAGTTAAGTGCATGGGCACAACAAGGATTTCAGGGTAGGAAGATTTTAAAGGTAGGAAAATATTTTATAAAACAACTTAATGACTGGTCCGTAAAAATAGTACAAGACACCTAATCAGTATTTCAGACTTTTACATCATGAGTGACATAGAAGAGAAATATGTTTTAGAAACAGAAGGTAATGTTGAGAAAGGTTCTAACTATGGTTCTAAATTTGAGTGGTGGAACTTATCTGGATCAGAACAGTGCTATACTCAGCGCAAACTGGCAGCTGGAGGATTCAAACCTGAAGCCTTGTGGACCCAAGTTCACTTCCAAAAAAACTGGACCTACACTGTTGCCCAATTTTAGATCAATCAGCTATTTTCCTAAATATATGTAAGGTGACGGATTATTTGGTGAGTTTAAGTTTGGTTACATGGGGTTTTATGGGGTGGCACTTGTATTGCAAGGGCTTTTTTAAGTTGACAACAAAAAAACTAGAAATATCTGACACAAAAGGTAGGGTAATATATTGAAATATAATCATTTTCTTACTGGATGTTTGAAAATCTGAGGGTACGACCGGACGATAAATTCTCTGTCCTGTATCTACATTGTCGTTGCCCTTGTCTTATGCAACGTGCACAGAAACACTCCATTCATGAAGCATCCTCTCACCCCCAAAGAATGTCATGTTGAGCTTTCACTAAACAAGCCAGAGCTCATAAAGAGGTGTGTGTGTGTGTGTGTGTGTGATTGAGGCCAAGGTGCTTTCAAGTTCTACATTCAAAGATTATTATCTTGTTATTTTACTTTTCTTGTCTCAAATGGATTCTGGAAGAAAATATATGACATTGTGTTGCCTGATGTTCTGTTAAATGATAGATAAATCCTACTGGCTAAGTGAATCTTTTTTATGTCATACTGATGTGTTTATCACACTGCCACCTAGTGATCATCACTGATTTTTTTAAGTAAATCAGTTTCTTTCCAGTTGCAGACGAACACATGACCACATTCTTCTTCTTTTCCTTCCCCCATTTTCAGGGGTTTCCATCTCACCCTGTTCTGGGCAGTGGCCTAGTGGTTAAGGAAGCGAACTTGGGTCCGCAAGGTCCCCGGTTCGAATCCCCCTACCGCCAAGTTACCGCTGAGATACCCTGAGCATGGTATCGTCCCTACGCACTGCTCCCCGGGCGCTCATTAGCTGCCCACTGCTCACTTGATGATGGGTTAAATGCAGAGGCCAAATTTCGTTGTGCGCCGTAGTGTGAATCACAACGTCACAATGACAAAAAAAGGAATTTAATCTTTAATTTAATTTTAATTTTTTAATTTTCTCTCTGACTCCAACTACCTCCATGTCCTCCATCACTGCATTCATCCATCTCCTCTTTGTCTCCTACCTGGTACCTCCATCTCCATCTCTGAACATGTCCAAACCATCTCCATCTGTCTTCTCTAGCTTTGTCTCCAAACCTTCCTGTCTGTGTTGTCCCTCTAATCACCTCATTCCTGATCCTGTCCATCCTTGTCTCTCCTAAAGAGAACCTCAGCATCTTTAGCTCCTCCACCTCCAGCTCTGTCTCCTGTCCCCACCTATTCCTAGTGTCTCTCTCTCCATCCATCATGGTTGGTCTCACCACTGTCCTGTAAACCTTGTCCTTCACCTTAGCTGACTCTCTTCTCTTTTCTCCAGTTGTTCCATCCTGACTCCACTCTATTCTTCTCCTCTCTTCCACAGTCTCCACTGCTCTGAACAGTTGATCCTCAGTATCTAAACTCCTCCACCTTCTCCACCTCTGCTCCTTGTAACCTCAACACTCCACTGTCCTCCCTTTTATTCACACACATACTTCGTTCTGCTACAACTGACCTTCATTCCCCATTGTATTATATCTTTAAACCAGTGTAAACCTCCTTCAATTTTTTTTTTTTTTTTTTTTTTTTTGGACAAATTTTTACTGACTTCTATTACTTTAAAATAATAAAACACGCAATGACATCATGGCATACCACGGCCTTGTGGGCTCCAGAGGGAGTGTACCTGTGAAAACCAGCAGCTCCAGGCTCTGTGCAGACTTGTATTTATCTGGCTGCAGCCGGAAGCAGTGGGCGTGTTTATCTCGGGCGAAGGCCGTTCCTATTGGTGGACGACTATCCTGGTTACCAACCAACACAACACGCTGTTCACATGAGAGAACAGTAAAAAGTCGTTCATTTTGTAACCAAAGGGAACTAACGTTTCTTATTTACCGACACGGTGAGTATTATTGTACATTCCTGTTTGTTTTACGCTAGTAACGTGCGTATATTTTGTCACGTTAAGAGAAATTTAACGTCGCTTAATGTTTAGCCCTTTAGTTTGTTGTTAGCAAAGCCGCGTCCTTAGCGTCAACCCGAGCTCCTCTGCACAGCTGTGTTTTCTTAGAATTATTCACCGGAGACGAATTATGTAACGAACAGCTAGTACATTAGGACAAAAATAATAGCAACAAAAAATCAGAAAAGAAATATTTACTCTCTGTCACCAGTGTCGCTCCAGGCTAAGTATAAAGCTAGGAATGTAATTCAGATGAACTAGTCTTTTTTTACGTATGTACTGTACATGTATGTACAGCCATGATGGATGGATTAGAGACACTATAGACACAGGAGACAGAGCTGGAGGTGGAGGAGTTAAAGATGCTGAGGTTCTCTTTAAGAGAGACAAGGATGGACAGGATCAGGAATGAGGTGATTAGAGGGACAACACAGACAGGAAGGTTTGGAGGAAAAGCTAGAGAAGACAGATTGAGATGGTTTGGACATGTTCAGAGGAGGGACAGTTAGTAGAAGAATGATTCTAGAGATAGAGCTACCAGGTAGGAGACAAAGAGGAGATTGATGGATGCTGTGAGGGAGGACATGGAGGTGGTTGGAGTTAGAGTTGGGGATACGGAGGACAGGGAGAGATGGAAAATTGTTGACTCGCCATGGCAACCCCTGCAAAAGGGACAAGCTGAAAGGAGAAGAAGTAAATATTTGCAGAATGATTATAATTTTAATACATGACTAATGTCCTCTGTATGTCCACCATGCAGTTACACAATAGATGATGCTGAGATTCTCTTTAGGAGAGACAAGGATGGACAGGATCAGGAATGAGGTGATTAGAGGGACAACACAGACAGGAAGGTTTGGAGACAAAGCTAGAGAAGACAGATTGAGATGGTTTGGACATGTCCAGAGGAGGGACAGTGGATACATTGGTAGAAGAATCCAAAATTATGACTGGATGACTGAGAATCTACACAGAATGGTAGAAGAATGATCCTTGAGATGGAGCTACCAGGTGGGAGACAAAGAGGAAATTGATGGATGCAGTGTTGAGTTGAGGACACAGAGGACAGGGGGAGATGGAAAATGTTGACTCGCTGTGGCAACCCCTGGAAAAGGGACAAGCAAGAAGAATAAGAAGATATAAATAAGAAGGGCTGCAATGGTGGCCTAGTGGTTAAGGAAGCGCACCTGGGGCCATAAGGCTTCAGGTTAGAATCCACCAGCTACAAATGCTGGGACACTGGAGATAGATTTGTTCTTCACATTTTATGGTCAGTCCTATAGTTCTCCAAACCCTGACCCATAGTACCCTGCTGGTTCAGTGTAGTATTACACAGAATCTATGGGAAACTGATTTTTTATTAAATATTTTCTTTTGTATTGAGCACTGAAAGCGGCCATTGGGTGAAATGATAGTTATGATAGAAATGATAGCTTTCCTGCCCTCGAGGAAAGGTTGTTGCTAGTTCAATTCTGTCTTGAATTAACCCTTTAACACGTCTTATTTGTCCACTTTCCGTTTGTGTCCTTGTTTTTGAAGAACAATCTCTCATCTCCAAGATGGGATAGGATTTTTGTGACGCTGCCTCGTCTGGCGCCACACCATGGATAAGGAGGTAAAACACAGTCCTCGGCTTCTCTACAGTCACTTCCACTGTTTTTTTTTGTCATTTTATTCAACTGCGATTTCTCTTTCCTGCAGCTGTCACCTTGTTTCTAATGATTACTCCTCCGTTCTTCCTCTCTAACCCCACTCCTCTGCTCCTCCGCTGCTCCTGACTCTGACAGATGCTGTAGTTGACTTGTAGACACTCAGTAAGAGCTCTGTGATTTCTTTGCTTGTCTTGCATGGTGTAGGTCGGCACCAACTGTCAGTGAACCGTGTTGTGTATCCACGCCGTGTGTTTTCCAAATACATGTGTGTATACGTTGGCATAAACGCCATAAATATCGAAGATTAAAACAGGTTGATGAGGTGAGATAAGTGCATGTCCCACTAGTGGCGACACAAAGCGACGCGTCATGTCAATGCCACCGTCTCTGACAGGGTTGCACTTCATGTATTATGTAAAAGGGACATTGTTGGACAATGTTACTGTTCTTGTTTTACCTCCTGTGTATCTAGGGTAGAGTGGAATATTAGATTGGACGAGACATTTTAGCGACATCTGACTGTTGGCGTTAGATCTTTCACTACATCCATAACTTTCATTTGCGTAAAACAGTGATGTCAAACTCAATTTCGCGATTTAAAACTAGCATGAAGTCCTGGGCCAGACTGAAAACTTTTTGAAAAATAACTATATTAACGATATTTACAAAAAAACTGTAAATATTTCCACTAGTCCAAATATTAAATGTAAGGGTGGCGCTGGGGTCTCCTGGGCCGTGAGCCCCAAATGTTGATTTTCAGGACCATTGAATCTGGAACAGCCGCTTAATATTATCAACACATGAGAAGTTAAATCCGGATTAAAACATATATTAGTGGCATTTTCCTTTAACTGTGGCCCATCCAGATACTTTTAATGTTTTTTACAGACCTACAACTACAAAAAAATAAATATCTGTGCTCTACCAGAAGAAGAAGAAATGTCTTTTTTGTCATTGTGATGTGATTCACATCACAGCGCACAACGAAATTTGGCAGCTAATTTGGGCAGTTAATGAGCGCCCAGGGAGCAGTGTGTAGGTAACTTAGCAGTAGTGGGATTTGAACTGGGCACCATGCAGACCCATGTCCGCTTCCTTAACCACTGCGCCACTGCCCTAACCGAAGATCACTAATACTACAAATCCTGCCAGTATATGAGGCCTTTATTCTGGTGGGCCAACTCTAGTACATATTTGATATGATCTTGTGGGCCACATATTGTCACACTGCGGGCCAGATTTGGCCCCCGAGCCTGAGTTTGATACACTGTATTAAAATTTTTTTTGAAGAAAAAATTGCAGCCAGTTAGTGTTTGAGGTCTGTGTATGATGGTCGGTCAGTGCAGCAGGTTGTTTTTACACCTTTATATAAGGTGTGTTCATCTGTGAATACACGTGACTCCATAACAACAGATGACTTCCTCTCTTCCTCTGTGTGTCTTGTCACACTCCTGAAGGAGAACAGGGCGTGTCAAGGAGAGAAGCTCATCTCCACTGTGGATGACACGCTGGATGAATATTTAATCGACCTACAGCAGAAGAACAGGTGAGGTGTGAGCACACACTGTCCACCAGGGACAGCTTGGGTGTCACCCGCCCGGGCTGGACGCAACTTGTTTCAGAGCGCTGATTGGTCATTTGTCCTAAATCGGAAAATCAATGCACCGCTGTAGCCGTAAATCCATATTTTCTTCTCTCCAGGATCATCAAGCGCCTAAAAGCCAAAGATTCCAGGCAGATTGAGTTGGAAAGGCTGGAGCAGGGATTCTCCATTTATCTGAACGGAGCCAATGCCGAAGTGAACCGGAAGCAGCACAGGAGCAACAACCCCGGATTTCAGACGCCTGTTTGGAGAGCTGCACATACGGCAGGTTGGTTTGTCTTCTTTTCTTCTTCCCCCTGTCCCCTGTATCCTCAACTCCAACTACCTTCATGTCCTCCCTCACTGCATCCACCAATCTCCTCGTTGTCCCCTACCTGACACCTCCATCTCTAGGATAATTTTTCTCCACTGTCCCTCCTCTGAACATGTCCACACCGTCCCAATCTAGCCTCTCCAGCTCCTTCTCCAGACCCTCCTGTCTGTGTTGTCCCTCTAATCACCTCGTTCTTGGCAGGTTGGTTCGTCTGATCTGCATCAAACTCACAGACATGTTGTCCTCATCACTGCTGAGTGTATGCAGACCATATTTAAAGCCAGTATGTCTCTCAGTGACTAACTAGACACTAAGAGGTTTTTTTTTTCCTTCACTGTGCTCTGGACCATCTGTGTGTGTGTGTTTCCTCCTCTGAGGCCTTAGTCAGTCTCCATTCCCACTGCTTGTCTTCCTCTGTGTGCTGACACATCAGCAGATGTCAGTAGGAGCGCCCACAAGTTAAGTGAAGGGAACTGGGATCTGGAGCAGACCAGCCAGAGGAGGAGCCATACAGCACCAGTCAAGGCCCAGAGGAAAGAATGGGTTCAGGTAGAGGCCTCGAGGCATGATTCACCAAACAAATCTACATAACTAAGTATTCTAAGACAAATTAACGCATTTTTTGTCATTTTTGAAAAACTTTTATTATAGAGATTTCATCTGGAACTTATGAGGACAGTATTTCACTGTGATCACTAGTTTGAAAACCAAAAAATTATAAATTTTCGCAACTTTAACCACAAAATTTTACATAATTCAATATTTTAAGACAGATTAGTGTATTTTTTGTCATTTTTGAAAACTTTTATTTTTGGAGATTTCTACAGGAACTTATGAGGACAATATTTCACTGTGATCACTCGTTTGAAAACCAAAAAAATATAAATTTCACAACTTTAACCACCTAAAATGTACACAACTAAGTATTCCAAGACAGAAGAATGCATTTTTAGTCATTTTTGAAAAATCTTTTATTTTTGGAGATTTCTACTCGAACGAAGATGACAGTATTTCACTGGTATTATTACTTTGAAAACCAAAAAAATATAAATTTCCAAGATTTTAACTGCCAAAATGTACATAACTAAATATTTTAAAACAAATTAATATATTTTTAGTCATTTTTGAAAAACTTTTAATTTTAGATATTTCTACTAGAACTTATGAGGACAGTATTTCACTGTGATCACTAGTTTGAAAACAAAAAAATTATACATTTTCACAACTTTAACCACCAAAATGTACATAACTTTTTCGTCACATGTCCAGATGTGAATCAAAGAATCACTGAATCACTAAAATAAATCACAGGAAGTCCTTGTACTGAGCGTCTCTTTCTTTCCCGCATCTAGAATTTTGTCAAAATCCGAACAGAGAAAGGACAAAATCTACTTCTGTCTCCGGAAAATCTTTACCCTGAAGACTTTGAGCCCTATGAGAGCATAGACATGGAGGTACTGCAGCCACATCAACATCAGTAACAGGCCTGTCTGGGTGTTTACTGGAGAGGGAGGTTGCAGTGTCAGATGCAGCTGTCTGAACTTCTCAGCATGTCTTGTTTTTTTTTTGCCGTTCCAACCAGAGCTCCAGTCTCCGCTCTCCTCAAAGTCCCCACTCTCCCAAAGATTCGCGCAAGGTGTCGCGATCCTTCAGCTCCAGCTCGAGGTCTGAAAGACGAGGAGGTCAAACCAGTCAGGAGTACAATGAGAAGGTTCTCCTCAACCTTGAGGAAGTGAAGGTGAGGAAAGAAAGAAAACTATTGGTGGAATCTGTATTTGTTAATTTTCATTCATTTTTAATGATACTTAGCACTCTGATTTAAATTTTTTTTTCAGGTTCTTCGTCAGAGCTTGGAGGTCACCATGCGGCGAAGCGACCATGACTCTGCAGGAGAGGAGTCTGAGGAGGAGTGGATGGAGAAGCAGATCGAGAGAGAGGAGAGCACGGAGAGTCTGGACGAACTGGGAATGCCCCATACGTCCTCAAAGTCCTCCTCCAAACCTCAAACGCCTGGAACGAAAAACAACTTTGACACAGCCAAACTCATCGTCTTGGATTTTGGACCCTCTCCTAAAGGTGGGATGGTTACCTGTCTGTCCTCCAGGATTGGTTTGTCTCTTCCCTCTGAGCTTATGTCTGTTGTTTATCGATAAGGTCGGAGGATCGAGCGCTCGCTGTCCGCCAAGAGGAAAGAGAACTCTGACTCCTTTATACCCGTCAGGCCCATGTTGGTAAAAAGCAAAACTCTAGATCGCCCGCCGTCCATAGACAGTTGGGAGAGTCCCTGTAAGTATTTCAGTATTTAACTCATGCTTTGTAGATCAAGTTAGTACGTTTTTGGATTTTTGATTGTTCTAAAACCGTCTTTC
Organism: Paraplagusia blochii; assembly: GCA_016785265.1. NCBI lineage: Eukaryota > Metazoa > Chordata > Actinopteri > Pleuronectiformes > Cynoglossidae > Paraplagusia > Paraplagusia blochii. Next base: position 57,500 of record JAFBJS010002849.1, on the reverse strand, counting down.
TCACGATTAAGCGTCAAAAAGTCGAACAGAAAGGCCGCTGTCGACGCCCAGGAAGTCGTCTGCTGAGCAGCGAGACTCTGATCAGAAAGTGTCCAGCATTCTCCAGGCCATCCAGAGAGAGAATGATCCTGTGAAAAGTCCTGATCTCTTTACCCGCAGCCAGGTCTGTGTCTCTTTTACAATTACACATTATTTAATGATTATTTACAGTATTACAGCCTGTATTTATACATTTATTTATTTAAAGTGTTTGTATCAAAATAGAAATCAACATTTCTGTCCATTTTATAACTATGTTGACAACTAGTAAGATACTAAATGGAGCAGGAAGCAGTGAAAACGTCTGATATTAACCTTTATACTCACTTATTCTCGCTTATTTATAGTATTTTGCAGAACTCTCAATTTAAAGTTAGCAGAAAAAAAAAGACAAAAAAGTAAAATATAAACACAAAAACACAAAGTTCCAAATACTGTTGCTCATGAAAATTGACCAGCAACAGATACTGCATTTTCTTGAGTACATTTTAGTAAGTAATCTCGCACCTTAAAGGTATTTTACTTGAGTACACATAAGTACTAGTATTAACAGGAGATGAAAATGTTTAACTGTGTCTCTGTGTGTGTTTCAACAAAGTTTTTATATATTTGTTATATATTTCAAAAACTAATTGTATTTCTACGTGTGTTGTCATCTAGGGCAGAGCACAGCAGATAAGAAATGGCTTTGTTCACCACAACACAACCACCGACAACAATGATAACAGTGTTACTTTGGCCATGCAGAGAATCACACTGATGGGCCCTGGGTATGTGGAACAATTCTGACTTCAGTGGTTCTGTGCCTACGGGCCGTCCAACCTCTGGGTCGGGGTCCAGTACCGGTCCGTGGGTGAATTAGTGCCGGGCCGCCGAGAAATAATGTTTCCTTTTGTCCCCATCTTTCTATCACTTCCACTTGATCCATACCCATATCAACAAAAGAACTGACCAATAGAATGGCTAGGATTCCATCATCAATAATGCAACTATATTTGATTAGGAAATATTTTCTCAGTGAAGACAACAACAATAAACTCAAAATGACGCAGAGTCATTGATACAAGATAGTAGGGCTGGGTATTGATTCAAATTTTCTAAATCGATTCGATTCGATTCACAAGGGTTCGATTCGATTCAATTCACGATTCTCTTCAATTTTCACGATTCAGTTTTTGTCATATCAATTATAGTTCCGTACCAACGTCATTTTCAGAAGAATCAAAGCTAAAATTGAAACTTAATCCATTTGCTAATAAAAAAGTCTTTTTTACATTTATTTCCATCACAAATTTACTCAAGACAGTCATATTAATCCATCATGCAATTTTTATTTAACATGACTTCACCCAAAATTACAAGGCAGACTCTAGTTTTAGATTTTAGTGCCATGTTGTTTTTACATTTGTTTGGTGTACATTTATGTGGTTACCGTAACCACATAAATACGTAATCACCTGTGGTGCATGAGTTCACGTAAAGTTGTTGGGAAAAGAAGGAAAAAAAAGATAGATTTTTGGATTTATGAATCGATATCGTCCTATTAACAAAAAAATAGATTAAAATCGATTAATCAATTTTTTTTTTAACCCAGCCCTACAAGATAGAATCTTGTATCAATGACTGTTTATACCGGTCTGGTAGGAGAAAATTATAGGCTGTGTGCACTTGGGAAATCCTTGTTGTGTCCATGCACAGTTAATTCAGGTAGGAAGATTTTATAGGTAGGAAAATATTTCAGAACACCGGATATTAAATTTTGTTAAGGGGTATTTATCTGCCACATATTAACGTAAAGTGCATGAAAATAGTACAAGACATTTAACCGGTCCGTGGCGCAAAAAAGGTTGGGCAACACTGGTCCAGAGGGACACCTGGTGGTCGACTTGAACAGTAACTCTGTAGGCTCCCTGATCCCTGGGCGACATTGGTTGACTGACCTTCACTGCAGGTTAGAGCTGATGATGTCTTTCCCTTCAGGCAACAACAGAAGCTGCTGACGGCATTAGAGAAGCTTGGAGCTCCTCAAAGTGATAAAACGGACTTTAACAAGCAGCTGGTGAGTTGTGTGACACACACACACACAAACACCTCAGAATAAAACAACACAGCCAGTGGTACCACCGTCAGCTGCTCTTTGGTTCTGTTTCAGAGAAGACAGCCCTCAGCAGAGGTCACTCCAGCTCTGTATGTCACCATGGAGATCATGTCCAACTGGGGGAGTGCTCTGCAGGTGGGGCTGACGCAGCTGCAGTTCTTCTGCAACAAGAACAAGAAACTGTACGTGTCTCCTCATGACATAGACATCAGGAACGCTGACCATCCAGGGAATCTGGGTGTCCTCGTCAACGGGAAGATGAAGGTGAGTCAACTTTTTATTAAAAAATAATCCTGAAGTCAGACTAATAAGACACTAATAAGTCTAATAAGACAGACAATGGGACAGTAGCAACAGACAGGAGACACAGCTGGAGGTGGAGGAGTTAAAGATGTTGAGATTCTCTTTAGGAGAGACAAGGATGGACAGGATCAGGAATGAGGGGATTAGAGGGACAACACAGACAGGAAGGTTTGGAGAAAAAGCTAGAGAAGACAAATTGAGATGGTTTGGACATGTTCAGAGGAGGGACA
>JAFBJS010002849.1:0-49545 GCA_016785265.1 Paraplagusia blochii | reverse complement strand
TCTGAGATAGAAGAGAGTCAACTAAGGTGAAGGGACAGGTTTACAGGACAGTGGTGAGACCAGCCATGATGGATGGATTAGAGACACTAGGAATATGTAGGAGACAGGAGACAGAGTTGGAGGTGGAGTTAAAGAGAGACAAGGATGGACAGGATAAGGAATGAGGTGATTAGAGGGACAACACAGACAGGAAGGTTTGGAGGAAAAGCTAGAGAAGACAGATTGAGATGGTTTGGACATGTTCAGAGGAGGGACAGTGGTAGAAGAATTATTGGTAGAGATGGAGCTACCAGGTAGGACACCAAGAGGAGATTGATGGATGCAGTGATGGAGGACGTAGACATTATCTCCATTACAGTTAATTTTTCATCTCCCAGTTTTAAGGATAGAGTTGTCCATGACCTGGGGTGACTCCCACTATCTGGGTCTGACTGGACTGGAGGTGGTGGGTAAAGATGGAGACAGTTTGACTTTGGACCTCAGCATGATGGCTGCATCTCCCAGAGACCTCAACGAACTGCCTGAATATGATAACGACCTGCGCACACTGGACAAGTGGGTCTCACAGACTATGGACACACACATATACACAGGAAATACTACATTCATTAATTAACGACTGTCCTCATTATCCAGGGTCATTGATGGTCATAACATAACCACTGATGACCTGCACATGTGGCTGATTCCTTTCACCCACGGAGAGGCTCACACTCTGACCATCACCTTCAACAAGACCCAGACCATCGCTGGACTCCGTATCTGGAACTACAACAAGTCTCCTGAGGACTCCTACAGAGGGGTGAGATGTTGTGTTGGACTTTGTGAAATTTATTTAGAAAGAGAAGATTGCTTCTTCTTTTCCTTTCGTCTTGTCCCTTTTTTTCTCAGGTGTCACAGCGAGACAACAATTTTCCTCTAGACCTCTCCATCTTCTACTCCAACTTCAACTACCTCCGTGTCCTTCACTGCATCCATCAATCTCCTCTTTGTCTCCTACCTGGTAGCTCCATCTCTTCTACCAATGTATCCACTGTCCCTCCTCTGAACATGTCCAAACCATCTCAATCTGTCTTCTCTAGCTTTTTCTCCAAACCTTCTTGTCTGTGTTGTCCCTCTAATCACCTCATTCCTGATCATGTCCATCCTTGTCTCTCTTTAAGAGAATCTCAGCATCTTTAACTCCTCCACCTCCACCTCCAGCCCTGTCTCCTGTCTTCTGTCTATTCCTAGTGTCTCTAATCCATCCATTACGGCTGGTCTCACCACTGTCCTGTAAACCTTTCCCTTCACTTTTATTATTAAACGTTATTGTAGAAATAATGCTAATATTTCACCTGATCCACTCAGGTGAAGCTGATCCATTTATTCCTGGACGACGTCGCCATCTCGCCAACCGACGGGTTCCTGATCAGAAAAGGTCCTGGAAACTGTCACTTTGACTTTGCACAGGAGATTCTCTTCGTGGATTACCTTCAGACGCCCACGTGCAACAGGATTACCGACGACTGCCACAGGTAGGAGCGGTGGCGTCGTATTTGGAGAGAGCAGTCTTTGACTTTGACGTCTCTGTTCATTGCTGTTTTTTTTTTTTTTTTTCTGTTTCAGGGGAAACTCCAAGAAGCTGGAGGAGGCCAGTATGGACTATGAAGCTCCTCTCATGCCTTGTGGGTGTATCCTTTTTTATTTAAAACATGTTGATTTCCTGGATTAATTTCCGGTGTTCTGAAATATTTTCCTACCTATAAAATCTTCCTACCCAAATTAACTGCATGCACATAACAAGGATTTCTCAAGTGCACACAGCCTATAATTTTCTGCTACCAGACCGGTATAAAAAGTTCGAATCTTGTATCAATGAATCTGCATCATTTTGAGTTTATTGTTGTTGTCTTCACTGAGAAAATATTTCCTAATCAAATATAGTTGCATTATTGATGATGGAATCCTAGCCATTCTATTGGTCAGTTCTTTTGTTGATATGGACATGGATCAAGTGGAAGTAATAGACAGATGGGGACAAAAGGAAACATTATTTCCCTGCGGCCCGGCACCAATTCACCCACGGACCGGTACTGGTCCCCGACCCAGTGATTGGGGACCACTGCTTCATATTGCAGCACATGCTGTTTTTTTTATTGACAATGAGCATGAAATCTCTATATTTCTATGTCAGACCACTATGTTCCTTGAGTCCAAGACATCAGTCATTTTTCAGCTGCAGCTCTTCACAACCTGGGGCGACCCGTACTACATCGGACTGAACGGCTTGGAGTTTTATGACCAGAACCAGGAAAGGATCAGCCTCAGTGACAACAGTATCCTTCCTGTCTTCCTTCCTGTGACTTTCCTTTTCCTGTCCTCACAAACCCAACTATTGTAAATTCAGCTTTTTAGGCTTTAAATCTTTGAACATGAAATAGAAAGTTATTTTTTCCCATGATCCTTCTGGGGCTGCGTACCAATGAGCTGAGGTTTGTCATCATCCTTAAATCTCGCTCCTCCAGACATTGCTGCTTTCCCGGACAGTGTGAATGTACTGGACAATGTCAATGGTGACGTGAGGACGCCAGACAAATTAATAGACCAAGTCAACAGCACCCAGGATGGAAGACACATGTGGCTGGCACCGGTTCTGCCTGGACTGGTAAGAAAGTGTGTGTGTGTGTGTGTGTTTGCATGACAATTCTGTGATGTGTTCAAACACTGTCCAGCATTGGAAATAATATTTTGGTTTTTACTTCTACTGCAGGTAAATCGAGTGTACGTCATCTTTGATCAGCCAATGACGGTGTCCATGATCAAACTCTGGAACTATTCAAAGACTCCACAGCGAGGAGTCAAGGAGTTTGGGGTGAGCAGCTAAAGATAGAATCTACAATAATCAACCTGAAAAGACCTGAAAAGAGAACAAGCTGTATGTTTTTTATGGTTTTTTTTGTTTTGTATATGAAATAATAATTTTCTTAATCAATCATTAATCATAATTTTTAAAATTATGTCTAAATAAGTGGTGTCAAAATTAAGATTGAGGACATTTCGACATGTTCAGAGGAGGGACAGTGGATACGTTGGTAGAAAAATGATCCTAGAGATGGAGCTACCAGGTAGGAGACAAAGAGGAGATTGATGATGCAGTGAGGGAGGACATGCAAGGGGGAGATGGAAAATGTTGCCGTGGCAACCCCTGACAAAGGGACAAGTCAAAAGGAGAAAAAGAAGGAGTGGTGCCAAACTTTAATTCACCCTAGGCCAACAGGGGGAGCCAACTTTAGGACACATCTGATGTAATATTGCCAAAATTTAACTACACTATGGTAAGGATTTGGTAAACAAACTCTTTGGACCTCAGTGGTTACTTGGCAGTTGGTGAATTTGAACCTGCAACCCTCCAGACCCTGGTACGGTTCCTTAACCACGAGGCCAACACCTCCCTGGGCCTGAGTTTGACCGTTCAGTGGTAAAGTCTACATTTCTTTCTTTTTTTTTTTGTCCAGCTGTTGGTGGATGATCTCCTGGTCTATAATGGCATCCTGGACTGTGTGAGCTTGGTGTCCAGGGGCATCCTGCCCACCTGTGACCCAGTCATTCCCTACCACACCATCCTCTTCACCGACAACGCTTACATTGTCCACCGGGAGAAGAACACAGTACTCAGGTACTCACAATAACTCACACAACAGGTTTCAGCCTCAAAACTCCAATGGATTTTTTTTTTAAATATTATGTCAACGTCTTATCCAAAATAATAGTCATGTCAGGACACAAAAGGTATAATTACTTTGAACAAATATTTGCTCCTCTTTTTACTTCTCCACCATTGGCAGACAACACAGTTCCTTTAATGTGTTAGCGCCTCCTAGTGGCCAATATCTGTACTGAAATTACTCTTTAGATGAACTGATGTTCATCTGATGTTCATGACCAAAGTTCATGACCGAAAGAATGCGAGCCATTGCTCCTCCACATCGAAAGGAGTCAGTTGAGTCGGCTTGGGCATCTACAACAGATGCCCCCTGGACGCCTCCCACGGGAGGTGTTTGGGTCATGTCCCACTAGGTGGAGACCCAGAGGAAGACCTAGGACACGCTGGAGCAACTATGTTGCCCGGCTGGCCTGGGAACGCCTTGGGATCCTCCAAGATGAGCTGGAGGAAGTGTCTAGGGAGAAGGAAGTTCCGAATGTTGCCCCCGCAACCCGGCTCCGGATGAGTGGATGAAGATGGATGGATGAACTGATGTTCTCCGTCACTCCTGACCAATGTCTCATCCACCCACCTTGCGATCAGTTGAAGTCCCTCAGCGTCACTTTCTTCTGAAACTGCCTGTTGTGTTTTCCACCTCCAACCTCTTGCAGTAATTGTGTAGAAGACCAAGATGTGCAGATGATCAACGAGAACCAGATTGTTCGCCACAATAAGAAGAAGCAGACAGCAGATCCATGTGAGTGCTGAGACCACCAGCGCTAAAATCTCAAAATTAAAAAAAAAAACTTGAATTTTAAATTAAAAAAAAAAAAAAACTTTTTGTCTCTGCGTGCAGCTCTGCGACCCAAGACCTGCATCACTGATGGTGGGAAACACGGACAAAGGAGATACTGACACAACCACCAGGAGACATTTCTGAGTTGCACTTGAGGACAAAACCCCACCCACCCGGCCAAACACAAGTCTACGCACGGTGGTTTTTTTCGCACACACACACACACTTACACAAAATGCACATTATGAGTGTGTCACAATTTTCTAACACAAACACTCTGAAACACTGTACTGTGCCAGGACTGAACCTGTCAGGCTGCGTCTCATTGGTTATCGTGCCTCGTACTCAACTGTGGCTGCTGCCTGTCAATGTCTTTGCTGCTGCATATTTTAATCCCGCGCGTAAAATTGTTCAACTCTTTCAAAGTGCTTTAAAGCCACGTCCTTGCTCACTTCACGGCACCACGGCATCGTTTCAACTTTGTCTAGACGACACTACAATCAGTGCACAAACCAACAAAGCTATGCAGACACTGATTGGTATTTTTACCCTGTTAGAAAGTGCATTTAAAGTTTAGTCTTGGGAAATGACTGAAGAAGGATGAAGCAGCTGTCGAGCGTCACCTCTGACAGATTCATCGGTGTCACTGAGGGGGAAGAAATTGGTTTAAAGTGACCTTTTTTGGATGTTGCTATAGAAACGATACAACTTCGATAAAGGGCTGTTTTCGCTCACTTGGCCATATTGAACACAGGTGACTGCTTCTAAACCACGGGTCTCAAACTAAAATAAGTTGAGGGCCTCCACTCATACTATCATTTCATCGCATCAGCTTTCAGAGTTCACACAAAATAAATATTTTAATAAAAAATCCCATAGATTTTGTGTAATACCACACTGATCCAGAAGGAGACTGTGGAGCCTCTGTGATACATCGAGCGTAATCCACAAATGGATGCCATCTCACAATGTACACCTGGCTTTATTCCACCAGGTTGTTTTAAAGCACTGGTCTCAAACTCGAGGCCCGTGGGCCATTTGCGGCCCTTAGAACGATATTTTGCGGCCCCCACCTTGATGTGAAAGTTGATTTTAGAATATTTTATAGATCATATTTTATGGTAAATCTGATAGTTCTTAAAACCATGATCCACAGCCTCCTTCTGGTTCAGTGTTGTATTACACAGAATCAATGGGAAACTGATTTTTTTTTATTACATTTTTTCTTTTTTATTGAACACTGACAGCTGACGCGGCCCTTCGGTGAACCAATAGTGTTCGTGGTGGCCCCTCAGCTTATTTGAGTTTGAGACCCCCGTTCTTAAGTTTTTTTTTCTTTTCTTATTATTTGTAACCCCGTCTGGAAACTTGCATCATCTAGTAGGTAGCCCAGGTTTCTCTGCACTGAAAATACAGGCTTGTAAAACAAACATCACTTCTGTCCCACTGGCATAAGTCTAGACTCTGGAGTCTGCAATGTGATTCAGTTGAAGGCGACTTCTTGTATGCAAACCACTATAAACTTACCTCAATGGAGAAGCATCAACTTTTTCAAAAGGGACAACCGTGGCCTAACTTTCTCTGCAGTTCTTAGTGTTGTGATGTTTATTCAATATTTACTGTTGCATGAAAAAAATTTTCTCTTTTAGCGCCTTTAAAAATTCAACACATAAATTTGGATGTAAAAAATAAATAAGGATGTTCTCACGGATTCATAAAACTCCGAATGCCCTCGCCATGTATATTTATCCAGACTAGTTGTAAATACTGTAAAAATGCAGTTTTATGTATTTATTTCCGTCTTCTCTCAGTCCCACACTGTTGATGTCAGACTTTAATGTGTCACAATTAGTGCATTGGAAATATGTAATTATTTTTATAATCTGTATATATATATATATGTGTGATGTACCTTTATTTGATTAGAATTATAAAGTGGATGTAAATGTATGTATGCACATATATGGGGTTATTTCTTGCAAACACAATTACACATGGCTGCCTGACAGTGGCAGTTGTTTACGCCAGGATGTGCTCTGTCCTCACCTGACCTCACACACACACACACACACACACACACACACACACAGCTACCTTGTCTAATTCGTCTTCACACAGCTGTCCTCATGGGACAGGAGTGAGAGGTTAAAGAATCCACAAGAGACAGGTGAGATTCATAAATATAACCTGATATTTTACTCTTGATAAACATTTTATGACAGCAGAGGGGAATGACTCTTCCATTTCAGTTCAGCGCTCACTGGACTCAAGAGCACCCGCAGTGGAAAGGTGGCGGTGGTGCAGGCACCTGGTCCCCTCCACCACAGACACAAAAAAACATTTCAATGTCAAAGTTAAGCATGTTAATCTGGAGTTAGATTTTTCCAGGGAAGGTTCCTTCTTCTCTCTGTTCGTCCCATTTTTGGATCTGAGAAGACAGAAGTCAGAGAGTGAAGTGGACTGAGTGTTGAAACCAACTGAGTGCTGTTTTCAATGTGACTTTTAATGTGTTTAATAAACTTTTTTTTTCAATATTGATGAGGCAGCTCAACTTTTTCAGGACAACACGTTTACAGTGGATGTCTTGCATCTTCTGCGAGATGTTTACAACTTAGAATATTTACCATGGAAGTTCCTTACACCAGATTCTGGATTTTGCGAGTACGAGATCAACTTTTTTACACACTTTACAACAGCACAGCTTTCTAAACAGTTTGAATAATTACTAACTGATAGATTTTATCATGTCAACCCCAAAAAATGTGATGTTTTGATTCTAAGTGCTGTACAGAGACGGACAGGAATGTGAGGATAAGATTGTTGGAGAATCTAAGGGGGAGGGTTCGTAGCCTTTTTCTCACAGAAAACTTTTGTTTTTAGGTCTACTATTTTTTTTAGCTGCTCCTTTTTTTTTAACAATATTTATATCTAAACTGAACTATTGTTTTTTGGGAAGTCTGTCTTTACTTTGTGTTCATATAGAGTGATAATAACAGTGAAGGAATCCCTACCCAGGATGTAGGGCAGAGGGACTTGTAGACCCTCATGTACCAGTCACAGGGCGTAATGTCCTGTCCTTTGGCCTCCAGTGCTTTCTGGCAGCGATGATAGTCTATTAAAAGACAAACAAAATAATGAATTGTTTTGAAAACAGACCGTGGCTTCGCTCCAATGTTTCCTTTTATAGAGTTGGGGGTCACTTCAGCATAGTGACGACTCTTGACTGGAATCCCCCTCTGATGGACGACACATGTTATGTTTGTACAAGGCCAAATCTTTCCTCTACTGTCTTCATTCAAATGTCAACAATAACTAGTTAGTCTTCCATGTCATGTTTACTATAACTGGGTCACACAGTAATGTGCAGGGTCAAGATGATAAAAGTTAATAGTATAATTTAAAAAAAAGTTTGGCAGGCCAGATTGAAAAGTCCATTGTGCCGCATCAGGCCCCCGGGCCTTAGTTTGCCCAGGTCTGCTCCAAATCATACCCTTGACCTGGTCCAATGCTTGACTCACCCAGGTAGTTGGACCAGCAGTTCCTGGTCTGGTTCTGGTTGGGGAATCTGGCGTCAAATGGAGCTGTTGTATAGTTTTCCAGTTTGGTCTTAATGTCCTCTGCCATTGTGGACTCTGTACAAACAGAGAAAAGTAAATCATTACTGGACTGTGTAAAGAGTGAACATTATGAGTCTGTCAAATACATTCAGCCGTATTTCATACAAATTCTAATGTTATCTTATCATATTCTTAACTGTTGTCCTACTAGCACTGTGAATTTTATACCTTTATTGTCCCTCCCTGGGAACTTCCAGCCAAATCTGTTCATTTTGACTAATATCTTCAAATTTTCTACCTATTTTGGCTACAGTTGATGAAGGTAACTTAAAGTTGCGGAATTATATTAAATAGCTTATTGGCTACAAAGGATAAAAGACACACATGAACAGAACTTTAATAGATAGATAGATGGATAGATCTTAATTAATCCCTCAGCAGTATCCATCGGAAAAATTACGGTAAGACATAAATATATGACATAAATGTTTATTTTTGTTTGGATTAGCTTCCATTAAAGCTGCCGAGAGCTAATGCTATAATTAGCAGCTAGTTTAGCATTAAAAACTATCTTTAGAAATATCATCTTATTATCATATCTATCTGAAGGCTGACTTAAATATATAAATAAATTTAATTCAGTTGTGGTGTCATCATTGTGATTTTTTGCGATACAGTGGCTTATAATTTTGTTGACTTTCAGTGGTGCTAAGGCCTTGTTAGCACCGGTGAAGGACATTCGAGAAATTGTTTCCCTCTTAAGACTCTCACAAAAAATACTTTTAGTAATAGTTGTCGTATATGTTAAATATTATAATCGTTTAGTATTTTATTTTTTTTAATTTATAGTTTTTTGTTAAGGTCACCGTTTGGAGTTTTGCACATCTTTTAGTTTTTTACGGTAAGCCACAGTGGGCAAAATTCATCAATTTAAAATTCATCATGTCCTAACGATTAAATGCTATCATTCAGCTCTTTTTGTTTGACGGTGAATTATTATTATTATTTTTGGGTAGGGGGTGAAGGGGAGTAGCCGTGCATAATTCCACCAGTAGGTGCCACCAAATCGTACCTTTGGTAGCACCTTTCCAAATCGAGAACATTGTCCCGCCGACAAATCCGGTACCGACTGTAAAATATTTCAAGCCTATATCACTTTATCCATGCTCCAATACCACTGTTATTATATTTTCCATCGACTACAAACACGTCCTCAGGAGCAAAAAATGCGGTTTACACCAATCAAAATTGCGTTCAACTTATAGTAAACAGGCTGTGGTAATATTCATGCTGAGCTGCAGGCCTAAAAAAACATTTCCTCCTTAAAAAATATCTAGTCCACCTTCACCGAGACATTACATCATACTGCAGAGCCGTCTGGTTAAAAATAAAATGAATCGAGAATTTAAAAAATAAAATGAATCCATATTAAATTCTACGTCTGGTCTACTCCAGTTTTAAGGCTCGTGACTTCCTTTTTTATATACAGACAGCGTTGACTGTATCTTGCGTTGTGGATTATATGTAGATTAATACGGTTCTAATGTTGTGTGAATGTATAAATAAATCATATTAAGGATGGGAATTACCTTAAGTCGCAGCCGCTGCCTCGATTTCTCAAAGTGACTTTAATACCGGGTGGTGAGTGTGTGTCTGATAGAGTCTGCCTCTCTCTCTCTCACTCTCTGTGCGTGTGTGTGTGTGTGTGTGTGTGTGTGGATATTGCAGTCGTGCAGTATGATGATCACGGTATGGCGGACTCAGGTCACATTGAAATACAGACACATGTTCCAAAAGCTCAGACGGGACCGCTACACTGACAACACGTGTCGATAAATAACTGAATGCAGACAACTTTATTAATTCCTTATCACATATTTATTGTATTTTTTTTTATCTTTGCTCAATGCGGAAGCTTCGTGTTGATTTTCACTTTCATTGCCAGAGTGTGTCAGTGTGTGTGCTTGCTGATACGCGTGTTTTTGCCCCCACCGAACCAGGAACTGTCCTGTCCAGGAATGATTTAGTGCGGCGGGCTGACCCGCTATATGAGACACGTGGACACTGGAGCGATGTGAGGCGTCAGGTGCAGAAAAAAATGATAACCCGGCCAGTTTGCTAAACGCGCGAAATCCCACAAACAATAACAGTATCTCGTGGTATTATTCCAGTAACGCTCGCCACAGGCGTTTCCATAGTCTGTTCCCATCGCAACCGCGGAGTTGCGCGCTCCAAGTGCGCCGCCCTTGGAGAGCGACTCCAATCCTACTTCACATCCGCGTATTAAGTCGCAAAATCCGGTTTCTAAGATGCTGGTATCAGTGTTTCAATGTGAGTGAAGTATTTCCTTACAAGGCCCTATTTCCATTTTTCTGAAGTCGTTCAGGAAGACAGGAGCCACTCGAAAATCCGTGCGTCACCCAAACCGTGTGCCTTGCTTACGTGACTGGCTCCAACCTATCCATGGACCACGTTGCGCGGCTACGGAAATAAATATGTAGTGTGTGCAGTTGGACGCAGGAGGGAGACAGAGACTTTTGTTGTTAGTGATTATATTTTCAAAATGCTCTGGGGAGAAATCAATATCGACTAAATTTTAGCAAGCCGGTGCTAAATATGTAGTCTGTATAAAATGTAATAACTTTGTCGTTTTCATACAACAGACCTCAACAAACCCCATGACTGTGTTTTTTTTATTAAATGCGACAGGGTGGTCAAATGTTTATTGGTCGGGGTGGCGGCAGTGCACCAAATTTTGTTTGCCCGCAAAATCAGAAAAAAAACAAGAGTAGAAAAAAGGAAGACCTCAAACTACGTCGTCCCGCCCGTCACTTCCGCATTGTAAAACGGAAGTCGTCGAGTCTACGAAGCCGAGAAAAGCTTCGAGTGGTGATGCTCGAGCGAGTTCGATTTCTAATAACCTAATATAGACACCAAGGAGCCGCTTTTCGTCGACTAATTGTTATCTAGAGCTGCCGACGGAGGAGTAACACAATGTCTGCCCAAGCTCAAATGCGAGCTTTGCTGGACCAGTTGATGGGAACAGCTAGGGATGGTGAGTAGCGTAGAACGCTAGCCTGAGCTAGCTGTAGCCAAGATGGCGCCGCTGCTGAGGCTGCTTTTGGCGTGTGATGGACAGAACGGCATGAATGGGTGTAACTGTGCAAGGGCTATGTGGAAATATGTTTTTATTAAACATGGTATAACACGAACGGTATATTTAAGGAGTTGGAGTTTACATCTGACTTGGCAACGACGAGTTCGAACATTTGTTGTTTTGCTTCCGCTGAGTCCATACGTAGCAATTGTGTTCGCGTCGCGGCGCTTGGTCGCGATGTACAAGACACGCCACAAATATATTTTTTTAATATTTTTATCGAGTCCATATAACAGTTTTCGCAGTACTTATTAACGAATATTGTGTTTGCCAATGGAGTAACTAACATGGCAGACCGAGAGAGTCCGTGTCGTCGTCGCTTAAAACATATTAAAATGTGAAGTGAAAGAGGTGTATTGGTTACCTTGAAGGTCTGTACTTAAAGTTAAAACTGGTGTCAAACTCAGGCCCGGGGGCCAAATCTGGCCCGCAGTGTTATTATTATAGACTTGGTCCACCAGTATGTAGACCTGTTATACTGCTGGAATTTGATATATTAAAAGTGCTTGCATTCTGTTATAGCACAAACATTTTGTTCTGTAAAGAAAGATCTACATGAAATGACCTGGAAAGACTGCGAAGATATCGAATAAGAATCAGATATCACAGCTGTGTGAATTATTTCTAATGTCATTTCTCATGTGTTGATAATAACAAGATTAGTCTGTTTTATATTCAATGTTTTCACACGAAGAAGCAATATTTAATATCTGTAGAGAAGGGAAAAGATACATGTTTGCAGTTAATGTCCCTCTGTACACATTGAGATTGGCAACACTGCTAGGGAGCACAAGACAGTGTTTTTTAATGCCCAAAAAAATAAAAGGTGAGGGTTGTGTCAGGAAGGGCATCCGGCGTAAAAACATTTTGCCAAATCTACCAAATGCGAGACAACAAACATTGACTCGCAGTGGCAACCCCTAAAAAAGAGTATGCTATATTGAGATTGGCCCTCGACTGCCAGTTTTTAATTTTGGCCCACGGTGAAATTGAATTTGACACCCCTAATTTAAAGTGAACTAGACAATAATGTAAACATCCATAATAAACATAAATTTTAGATTTCTGTATACACCTTTGGGGTGTATGTATGAGGACACCGCTAAAGAGAAAATGTAATTTATTGATTATGAGATGGTATTATGTACAAAAATGATGAGAAAATCATTACTTGCATTAATTATTTTGTTCATTTAAATATTTAGCAATATTTTTGTAATTCTCAAAGATGCATCAAACCCCTTTCTTTTGCTCTAACTATGTTAGAAGTAGTTATTATAAATCCATTTAATTAAAAATCCACAATTACACAAACCCAGATTTTTAAGTTAATCATAATCAGTTTATTAAAATAAGCTTCAACAAGTAATCGGATCTAGACAGTAAGTGTGAATTCTGTGTTGTGAATTTGTGGTTGTATGTGTGATGAGTTTGACAATGAATTCTTCCCATACATTTGTTGCATACAAACTGAACAATTGTGGCCCCTTTATTTTATTCATTAAGGTTCAGTGTATCTTTGCCAGCCTACATCAATCTGCAAGGGAGTTGCAGAAAAGCCTCATGTTCATCGAGCCGTGAGTCACACATAATTTTTAAAGCTGTTATGATGAATAATCCAAACGATTTGTTTGCCTTCCGGAAGTTACTGTTTATGAACACCTTCAGTGGCACTACACAGTTATAACAGACTGAGCTAAGACGTCTGGTCGCGCTGACTCCAAACCAGCAATTTTTTTTTTCCAGTTGACGTGTTTTCAGAAGACAATTTTAACAATCAGTGGAAACAAAAAAAAAAGAAAAAAAAAGAAATCATTTTACACTCTGACTTGTGTATGACTCCCAACTTCTTACTACAGGTATGGGCAAGAACACTGTTCCCATTTATACTTTTCTACAGCGGGTTTAAAATTCTGCAGCTGAGGTCTTGAAGATGCAGAAGGGTACAGTATGTGGTGCAGATCGCAGTGTGTATAACAACATTTTTTTCCCTTGTTATTCTTTTATTTTTTTTTATTTTTTTCCCTTTTGTTTGCTTGTTCCATGTTGTATTTTTCTATGAACTTGGTCGACTGGAATGTTGCAGCCTTTGCTGCTCAGACTTTTACATTCCATTGTAAGTGAAATGGTGGCCCTGGGTAGGAAGTTTATTGGAAATGACTGACAGCTGTAAATACAAGAAAATGTAATCAAGAAGGATTTTTACAGATTTTTAACAAAGAAAGATACAGATTTCGTAGCATGTAATGGCGTCAAGAATGTCATTTTTCTTGAGAATATCATAAAAACATTGTATGTAATAAACAGGTTAACCCTCAGTATGAAATTATAGTTTTTATTTAATACCACAGACAATACTGAGGTAATGAAGTCCCCACCCACCAGTTATATGTTCAGACACAATATTATTTGGTGGTACTGGATGCCTCGCCTGTGCTCACGAAGTATGCGATGTCTGTCTCACTGGTGGCCGTTGGATTGTTTCAGGGGACGAGACAAGGCAGAGGGTGAAGTTCACTGATGACAGGGTCTGCAAAAGTCATCTGCTCAACTGCTGTCCACATGACATCCTGTCCGGAACCGTGAGTACACTGTTACCTCTCAAATATCGTTCTTTTTCTCCTTACAGCTTGTCCCTTTTCCAGGGGACAAACTCTGACTCCGACTCCAACTACCTCCATGTCCTCCCTCACTGCATCCATCAATCTCCTCTTTATCTCCTACCTGGTAGATTAATCTCTAGGATCATTCTTCTACCAATATATCCACTGTCCCTCCTCTGAACATGTCCAAACCATCTCAATCTGTCTTCTTTAGCTTTGTCTCCAAACATTCCTGTCTGTGTTGTCCCTCTAATCACCTCATTCCTGATCCTGTCCATCCTTGTCTCTCCTAAAGAGAATCTCAGCATCTTTTAAGTCCTCCACCTCCAGCTCTGTCTCCTGTCTTCTACCTATTCCTAGTGTCTCTGAATCAAAACAAATACCTATCATGGTGATGTCATCTGTGCTTTCTTTGGGTCACAGCGTATGGACCTGGGAGAGTGCACCAAAATCCATGACCTGGCTCTCAGAGCGGATTATGAAATCGCCTCCAAGGAGAGAGACTTGTTCTTTGAGCTTGATGTAAGTGAAGTGCTGCTGGATTATGAGCGAATATCCAGGTTTTCAGTCATATCGTTTGATTAGAACGTACTTGAAAGTTCTTCACTTGTTCTTATTTTTCAAAGGCTGTGGATCATCTGGAGTCGTTCATTGCCGACTGTGACCGAAGAACAGAACTGGCAAAGAAGCGACTCGCTGAGACTCAAGAGGAGATCAGCGCTGAAGTGGCAGCAAAGGTGAGGAAGTGAATAATAAAAGACACAAACCTCTCACACACTATTGAGTCTGCCTCACTGAGTTAGTTCCTTTCTATGCCGTAGGCGGAGAAAGTCCACGAGTTGAACGAAGAAATAGGAAAGCTCCTGGCCAAGGCTGAGCAGCTCGGGGCTGAAGGAAATGTGGACGAAGCCCAAAAGGTTCTGCAGGAAGTGGAGAAGGTTCGCACAAAGAAAAAGGACGCAGAGGTAAGAAAGAATCAACTCAAGAAAGTTGTTAGGATGAAGCGGTGGACTAACGTTTCCTCACCCCGTGACATCTGTGCACCAGGAAGAGTACAGAAACTCAATGCCGGCCTCCAGCTTTCAACAACAAAAGCTGAGGGTGTGTGAGGTTTGCTCCGCTTACCTTGGACTCCATGACAACGACCGACGGCTGGCCGATCATTTTGGTGGGAAGCTCCACCTGGGCTTCATCCAGATCAGAGAGAAACTGGACCAACTCAAGGTATCATTTATTCCACCACTTTACACATTTCTTTGCTAAAGTACAAGTTGATCATTTCAATTCTTTGCATGAAAATCTTCAGGTCACAATTCATAAAGTTTATAAAGTCTCTGGCTTCCATTTTTTTTTCCAGAAAACTGTTGTGGATAAACAGGAGAAAAGGAACCAGGAGCGGTTAAAGAGAAGGGAGGAGAGGGAGAAAGAAGAAAGAATGAAGAAGAGGTCGGTTCAGGTGTCAGCAGTGAAACAGATTGATTTTTGGAGGAAGATTTTTAACATGTTTTTCTTTTGCAGGACCAGGTCACGAAGCAGAGAACATAAAAGGTAATCAGGACTGGACTGTTTGTAATTACATCGATTTCTGCACTGGAAGGGAGTTTTCTCTAAATTATCACTTTCTTTAGGTCTCGTTCCCGTGACCGCAGGAGGCGGCGCTCACGCTCCACATCACGAGACCGTCGCCGCTCACGCTCGCGGTCCAGGGAGAGAAGGAGGCGACACCGCAGCCGTTCTCGCAGCCGAGGCCACCGTCACAGCCACGAGCAGAGCTCCAGACATAAGTAAATCTACTTCTTCTTTTCCTTTTTTCAGGGGTTGCCACAGCGAGTCAACAGTTTCCATCTCCCCCTGTCCTCTGTGTCCTCAACTCTTACTCCAACTACCTCCATGTCCTTCTTCACTGCATCCATCAATCTCCTCTTTGTCTCCTACCTGGTAGCTCCATCTCTAGGATCATTCTTCTACCAATGTATCCACTGTCCCTCCTCTGAACATGTCCAAACCATCTCAATGTGTCTTCTCTAGCTTTTTCCCCAAACCTTCCTGTCTGTGTTGTCCCTCTAATCACCTCATTCCTGCTCCTGGCCATCCTTGTCTCTCCTAAAGAAAATCTCAGCCACCTCCAGCTCTGTCTCCTGTCTTCTGCCTACTCCTAGTGTCTCCAATCCATCCATCATGTCTGGTCTCACATCTGTCCTGTAAACCTTTTCTTCACCTTAGTGGAATGTCTTCTCGGACATCCTGAGGACTAAAATTGCCAATGTTACTGTCCTACTATAAGACACAGCTTTAAACATGCGCGGCAATTAACAATTGTCCCCGTAAAAAGACTGACCAACTTCTCCCACTCAGGTCTTCCAGGGACCGGGAGCGCTCGTCCAGAGACAGGTCACGTGAGCGAGACAGGAGGGACGGGATGAACGGCAGGTCAGACCCCCGGCGAGGGGACTACAGGGACAGAGAAATGGACCTGTGAAGACGGAGCTCTGCCCCCACCTCTGATGGTTCATCATTTCTGTTCTCACGCCCCCGTCCTCCCCTGATTCCTTTGCTTTTCACACAGACCTCAACATATTGTCTGGATGTGCTTCAACTGGGGTCAGTGTTGTTGAGAACCCCACCTGTGTGATTCTTTGGGCCGTCTGTCCAACGTGTTCCTGTGTCTCTAAAATCCCCCTCAAACTATTCCAACAGATTGAGCGAACAAATCTAATAATCTGCTGGGTTAGAATACAAAAAAAAAAGAACCTGTTCAAATCGTTTGATCGGCAGACAGTGTCTCCATACAGAATGTGTCTAAATGTTTTCAACTCATTGATATTAATGAAAATCTTTGTGGGTTTTTTTTGTTTTTTTTTTCTTACTTTCGGTGTGGTTCCTTTACCATTTGTCCTCATGTGTAGCCTTTCATTGACCGACACTCGGTCGATGCTTAGTCAGTAAAAAAACACAAGTACGTTTTTAATTTGGTGCCGTTAGAATCACATCAACTCTCCTTCTTGTCCCCTCTTGATTATCAGTTAGTGATGAGGTTGTGAGTGGCTGGTGTACGTCGACGATTGATTTTAGTTTGTAATTTTGACATTTGTTAGACTTTGAGATGGTGACTTGTTGGCATGTTGACCAGTCGTTTATGGACTACTGAAAATGTACCTTTGGTGGGGGGAGGACGGGGATTTAACCCCATCAAAGTCCAAACTTCTGCAAAAAGTGGGCCCAATAAAAAAAAAAATGTTTTTTGAATTTTCTGCTAGAACTTTCTTTTAAAAATGAATAAAAAAAAGAACCACACACTCTGTCATGGTTTTTTTCTTAACATGTTTCAGTTCGCAGATGCTCGCAAAGGTACGGGGGCCAAATCAGGCCCGCGGAGTAATTTTAATTGGCCCGCGAGATAAAGTCAAATGTGTACTGGAGTTGGCCCACCAGTATGTGGACCTTATATACTGTCAGAATTTGTTGTATTAATAATTCATGCTTTTTGTTGCAGCACATTCATTGTGTTTTGTAAAGAAAGATTTACTTAAAAAATGATCTGGAAAAACTATGGAGACCGAATTAGAAACTAATACCAATGATGTGTGAATTATTTCTGAATAAATTTCTGTCATTTATCATGTGTTGATAGCATCGAGCTTTGGCTGTTGCTGATGCAATGTTTTCATATAAAAAACAGTATTAAATACTGCATAAAAGGGAAAACATGCACATTTATAGTTAATTTCTTGATATATATATCGAGTTTGACCCATGACTCCATGCCAATTCTTAATTCTAGCCCGTTGTGAAATTGAGTTTGACTCCTGTTTTAGAGAAAAATACTGGATTAATAACTTAAATGCCACTTCCGCGTAGTTGGATAATTTATTCTTATACATTTACTGACCCACATAACTTCCAGTGGGCTCACCACACACAGCCTGGCTCCCAGTACAGTGCAGTGGGATTTGGGTGGCAGTCGTGGAGACTACCGTACCCTGAGACCCGGTGATGGATGAAGATGAAGGAATGAACCAACATTAGTTTGTCTGTACAGATAGTCCATTTATAGTTCATTGACTATCATGTGTTTATTGTGTGAAAGGATTATATTATACAAGAATCCACAGTGACAGTCCTTTGTGTCAAAGACGCCTACATTTCACAATGTGCTGCTCTCCAGTTTCAGGTCAACTTTCTGCTTTTGCTTTTCCATCACTGCCTCCAGTTCTGTGGCTCTGCGAGCGTCCTGAAAAAGAAGGATAAATACAATTTATTCATCTGTGACTGTATTTGATCAATAGTTTTGAATTTTATGCTTCAAATTGCATTCATTTCTAGAAAATACGCACACAATCTTTTTAGATTAATTTACTATTACTAGGTTTGATAAAATAGGTTAGCCGATATTACTGGCTCAATTTTTGTATTATCACAATATCCGTAAGAAATCTGATAACACAATGCCAAGAATTTGACAAATTTACTGTAATCACACATCAGATTGTGAAACATTTACATACGTTTTTTGGGCATATATCGGTATCGGAAAATAAAGTGTGAAGAATATCGGCAAAACATTATTTTTTAAAGGCTAACTCTTGGAAAATAATAAATAAATGTTGACTACGATTGGTTCTAATGTAAACCATTGCGAATTTGTGGACGTATAAATTTATTTTAACCGATAAAACAGCAACTGATGCTCTTGTTTTTAGCGTGTAATCTCCCAGAATGCACCGCACGTGGTCGTTAGCCCGCGAACATAACATAATGATTACTCACCGCAACAATTTGCAATACAATTATAATAAAACTACATAATATTGGTCAATTTTTACATCACAAGTGTGTAACAACATATGGTCGCTTTTCATACGTGAATTCATACTGTAGTCATTGCTGAAAGTTTTTTACGTCTATTCTATGACTTTACCTCAAGCAGTGCTTTCTGCACGGCGAGCTGACTGTAGACTCTGGCGCCCTCTGCTGGTACAACTCTTCGCAACTCCTCCTTGTGGAGCGAAAAGAGCTGAGCTCCGTTCAGAACTCCCAAACATGACACCGTCCTGAAGGTGAAGAAAAGCTTAAAATTCTACCCATTTCTACTGTGTAACAATTTGTAAAGTTTTTGTGCGACATTCTAATCAGTTTGTCAGATATTTGTTTTTGTAGAATGTTTAATTAGACGTTTTCTGAACGTGATAAAATTCACGTAATTCACCAATTATTTACGATGTGTAAATTAAGCGTCGTTATCTTCAACACACGTCGCCACTACTTGTTAAAATGTTAAAATTACGCTACAGTAACAGTCCTTAGTAATAATACCTATTGAATTCAAGTTTAAAGACAAAATATATACAGAAAATACTAGAATTCTAGAGAAACAATAGCATTAGCTTAGCATATTATCTTTAGGAAATATATAATTAGCTTAAGCATGCTAATTATTTAATATTGCTATTTAATAAAGTAATTGTTTTAATTACAAATCTCTTATTAGGAAAGCTTTTATAAAGAGAGTTAAAATGCCACAGCAATAGACAAAATAGACAAAATCTATTTTGCTTTACTTTTAACAATGGTTAATAACTTTAAATACATGTTGTTTTTAACATTCTATATATATGTGTGTGTGTGTGTATGCATACATATACACATATACATACTGTTGAATACAACACTGATAGGAAGGTTTGGAGAAAAATACCTGGAGAAGACAGATTGAGATGGTTTGGACATGTTAAGAGGAGGGACAGTGGATACATTGGTAGAAGAATGATCCTAGAGATGGAGCTACCAGGTAGGAGACAAAGAGGAGATTGATGGATGCAGTGAGGGAGAACATGGAGGTGGAGTTAGAGTAGAAGATACAGAGAACAGAAGGAGATGGAAAACATTTATTTTCTGTGGTAACCCATGAAACCCATGAGCCCAAACAGAGAAGAAGAAAATACTCAGTGTAACAGTACACTGAATATCAAAAGCCAATAGAAGTGAGACCATTGGTCCTCAGATATCCAGTGGTTTAGTCTGGTCTGTCCCACTCACATTTCATTGAAGCCTTTCCCTCTGAGCCACTCGGCCACCTCTGCTGGAGGAGAATGATAGTCCAGAGGTACCGACGTCTCCGAGGAGCGAGGGATCACCAGGGGTTTGTGTAGGTTGGTCTTTCCATTAGTTAACCTCTGCAGAAGCTCGTCGTTCACCATCATGACTGAGAAAAAAGAAAAAATTAGGGATTTATTACTATCTACTCGTTTAGAGTATAAGCGAAGAATGTAAAAAGTATTTATGTAAAAAGTATTTGAAAAAAATAGTGTATACATATACACTATTTCCCAGAGATGTTGTTAGGGTTAGTAAAACCTGAGGTCTGCGTTTTGGGCAAACTCTCAAACCTCAAACATGATCAAATATAGATATATCTGTATGTAAATATATATGTAAAAATATATATTTTATGTGTATATATATATACATATATATTTAGAAGCATCTATAGATGTGTTTGTATGTTTATGTGAACATATATACACATAAATATATATAGATATATACACGTAAATATATACATATAGATATAAAATGTATTATTATTATTATTATATAGATATATGTATACACTCATTTTTTCAAATACTGTTTAAATAAATACTTTTTACATTCTTTGCTTATATATGTATATATATATATATATAGGAGCAAATAAGTGTTTTAGTAATTTTATTGTTATTATTGTGTCTTTGCCAAATTTGACCCAGGTTTTAGGTATTTGACAATTGTTATTAAATATTTGTCCAGGTTTAATTGCTATACTATTTGATAAATGTTATGTGTATTCAAAAATAATGAAGTATTTCTGCAGTGTATAATACTACCACAGTGTATAATTCAAAATACTTTTTTGTATCCTTCCTCTCCTGTTCTCCTCTATAGTTCTCACATCCTTTGACTGAACCAGACACACTTTCTTGTACCATCACAGATACCTTTATCTGTGTCCTCTGCAGCTGGTACGTGTTGGCTGTATGCAGGTAAACTGAGTGGACGTGGTTGTGGGTGTGAAGGAGCCTGAGGCAGAGCAGGAGGAGTGGGAGGGCCCAGAGAGAAAGTCTTGGCGAGAGGGGGAGGAGCCGGGATCTGGAGGAATGTGGGGCAGAGAGAGAGAAGACATTGGAATTCACTCAGGTATGCACAGGTGAACACACCGCTTTGTGATGATGGGTGTGAAAGTGTTGGTAGTCTGTCTTACGTTTGGAGGTTTGTTGTTGACGGGGCTGTCTATGTGGGCCATGGGCTCCAGAATGTTGAACGGGACAAAACCAACCTGGTTGAAACGGTTACGACACTTCCACCAGCGCTTAGACGATTCTACAACCTGTCGGACGGAGGAAGAGCTGTCAGGCTAGGCTTTCAGAAGATGTCAATCAAAAGGATTCTCTTGTTCAAAGACACAAACACTTCCTACGTCAGAAGTTTTACTTCAACGTACCAGTTGAATTTTCTTCTTTATATACAGTATATAGTATTTGGAATTTTGGAATGGAATTTTCTATACTGAACCTGATTGTTTTCACATTTCACACAAGACAGTGTTCAGACAATCACAGTTCAACAGTAAAAGCCTGCACCTTCCATGATATTAGATTTTAATGTGAAAATGAAGTAATATTACTCATAAAATTTAAATAACTTTAGGTTTCTTTGGCTTAGAATCAATGTCTCTGTCATTGGTGTGGAACTCCACTGAAATATTTTCCTACCTATAAAATCTTCCTACCTGAATTAACTGCCCAAGTGCACCCTGCCTATAATTTTCTCCTACCAGACCGGTATAAAAAGCTAGAATCTACTCTGCATCATTTTGAGTTTATTGTTGAAAATATTCAAATATTCAAATATAGTTGCATTATTGATGATGGAATCCTAGCCATTCTATTGGTCAGTTCTTTTGTTGATATGGGTATGGATCAAGTGGAAGTAATAGACAGATGGGGCCAAAAGGAAACATTTCTCTGAGGCCCGGCACCAATTCCCCCACGGACCAGTACCGGTCCCCAGCCCAGTGGTTGGGGACCACTGATTTAGATGGTTGTTTCAGAGACTGCTTCTGCTTAGATAAATTAATGGATGGATAGATGGAAAAATTTTATTATTTTTCTTACCTCCAGTGTCTCCCCCTGCTGCACCGATAGTTCACTGCTATTCCTGGCTATGAAGGCGTAGCTGCAGGTGTAGAGTCTGTCAGGTAGCGGTGAGAGTGGGCCGCCATCTCTGGGGAAACAGCGTAAACACAACAACAATTCAGAAATGGTGCATATAAAGTGGATATAGATGACAAGAGCAGAGTCATTTGTGAGCTTGACTTACGTTTCATCGTTGTCTTCCGTTTCGGGAGGACCAATAGGCTGAGGAGGCTGTTGCTGCAAAAGTGGCGGAGAAAACAGTGAAGAACAAAGATGGATGTGGAGAACACGGACAGGGAAAGACAGTTTTGGTGTAGTAGCGCAAATTAAGTGTCTTTATATACAGATGATCACATTGTATGAACCCGAAAGGCGAAACATTGACGTGTTTAAAATTGAAATCCAAAAATATCCTGCTACTAGGGCAGAGAAAGTGCAGCTTCACGTCTTCCTTTCCTTTTGTTCTCTGCTGCCTTGACATTGTAAAACCAGCGTCTCAACTATTTCAAAAGCAGCTATTCCGTACCTCTAGTTTTTCTTGGAGGGCTTCATGTTTGTGTTGTGACTCAACCGGATCTTCCCAAACCTGCCCGTCTGGCCTCAGCGCTTCCGGTTTCCAACCGTCCAAGAACACGGGGGTGTACGGCGCTATGGGCCCCTTCAGCTGAGACCTGAGGAAACGAAAGATTTTTAAGTTTTTAAGCTGTCACTATAATGAATATTTACATTTGAATAATTTAGGTCAATAAATTCTGAGTAATTCATGAGGATTCTTGAAACCAAAATTGTTTGGGAGATCCGGAAACTCTTTCCCAGAGATGTTGTTAGGGTTAGTAAAACCTGAGGTCTGCGTTTGGGCAAACTCTCAAACCTCAAACATGATCAACTCACTGCCAAAACCTGGAATGAAAATTGAGTCACGGCTCCAACTGTTAATAATGGAGATGAATAGCTTTTATAGAGAAAGTGTCCAATTTAATTAGGAAGGTTTTTTAATTTGTCTTATGAACTCTGGCAGTGTTAAATACTATAGTATCTGGTGAATGTTTGCAGGGTTCATGGGTGTATTTCTCGCTTGATCTCCTGGTTGGGGAAAAAGTGAAAAAAAACACCCTGGTGGCGTCACTTAGCACTGACCGCTTGTGTGTCCAGTTGGGACCCAGGGACGTCCACAGCTGCCTCTCCTCCAGGTTCAGGTTGTCTTGTAGTAGGGCCACAGCAGAGTCGGTCATAGCTGGACTTGAAACTGAGGCCCCCATAGCGGGCCCTCCTGTTGTTTTCACCATCTGTGAGCACCAAAAACAAAAGAAACGTTTTTTAAACACAACTTTTTTTTCCATTCCATACCAGTATATGACTGGGCTTCACAAAGTGTGAGGTGTGTTAAGTCTTGGTTTCTATTCACACACACACACACATATCATACACACCCGTTTAACCCTGGACTGATTCATATTGATTCATCAAAATATCAGCAGTGACACTCCTGGAATTCCAGGCCTGATAAATCACCTTTAAGCACCACAAGGTAAACACTGCTTATTTGCTTTATGTCACACCTGAGCCACTCCACTGACTGAAGGGAAAATAATTAAAGCTAATGAATAACAAAAGTAGCCAGAGGTTTAGAAAATTGCATAGTGTACTGTAGTAGAGTGTTGTGTAGTGATTTATATGGTACCATAGTAATAAACTGTGGTATAGTGCGCCATTGTATAGTGTTGAATACAGTACCAAAGTACTGTAGTAAAGTGTTGTGTGATGTACTAGAGTAGTGACTTCTATGGTACCATAATAATGTACTGTAGTAGAGTGTCCCATCGTTTAGTGTTTTACAATGTACTATAGTATAGTGTACTGTAGTAGAGTGTTGTGTAGTGTAATAGAGTCGTAATTTATATGGTACCATAATAATGTACTGTAGTAGAGTGTTCCATCATATTGTGTTGTATAGAGTACCATAGTAATGAACTGTAGTATGGTGTACCATCGTATAGTGTATTGTGGTGTAGTGTTGCGTAGTGTACTAGAGTGATGATTTCTATGGTACTATAGTAATGGACTGTAGTATAGTGTCCCATCGTTTAGTGTTGTATAGAGTACCATAGTATAGTGTACTGTAGTAGAGTGTTGTGTAGTGTACCAGAGTGGTGATTTCTATGGTACCATAGTAATGAACTGTAGTATAGTGTACCATCGTATAGTGTATTGTGGTGAAGTGTACTACAGTGGTGATTTCTATGGTACCATAGTAATGGACTGTAGTATAGTGTCCCATCGTATAGTGTTTTATAGGGTACCATAGTATAGTGTACTGTATTAGAGTGTTGTGGAGTATTCTAGAGTGGTTATTTATTTGGTACCATAGTAATGTACTGCAGTATAATCTACCATTGTATAGTGTCGAAAATAGTACCAAAGTGTAGAGTACTGTGGTGTAGTGTTGGGTAGTGTACTAGAGTTGTTATGTATATGGTACCATAGTAATATACTGTAGTATAGTGTTGTGGAGTGTATTTCAGTGGTGATTTATTGTGGACCATAGTATAATGTACTGTAGTATAGTATATCAAAGAATTGTGTACCATAAAAAAAATAATCACTATTTAGTATAGTATAGTATAGTATAGTATAGTAAGTAATGTTATACAATGAATACATAAAAATAGTCAAAAAGAACATTAGCTTAAAGGCGTCCATCATTAACTGCAAAAAATATTAGTCACGGGCCACATGAACTTGTCCATGTGTCCCAGTGTTGTCCTCAGACTTGTTTATTTACCAAGAAATGTCACACTCTTTATATATTTCCATTCAGACTATAATCTATGAACCAGATAAGCATTATTTAACAATCGGTTTCAACTGGTCATCACGCACCAGTGAACCACCCTGAGTCAATACTCAGGAGGACGTGTCATTTCTGAAAACATTACGATGTCAACCTTTCCATTATTTGGACATGACACAGGCTCAATAACACCTATTACGTAAAGCCACCACTAGTGCGACCATATAGAACAGGGTAAGTCACATGACACTGATTTATTTTAAGGACTCTCATCATGTCACACACTCCTGGTATTATTGACGCCGCAGTCAAGAGGCATGACCTAGTGTTCAAAACTGACGACAACAGGTGTTTGTCCTTATGTTGTCCTCACTGATGTCCCAACAGGCCTTGCTGAAGGCCATGTGTCTGACACTGCGGTGACTCACCATGTCCAACGGTTTGAAGACGTGATGAACCAGTTCCTCTGACGAAGGGTTAGTGATGGTTGATTTTAGACGAGCCTGTGAAGAATTAACACAGATGGTTACAAACATGACTAGCACCTTCAAGAGGAATAGTTAGCATATCAGCTAATGTTTGCTAATGAAGCTATAATGTCATTAGAAAAGTTGTACTTTATTGAGCCCAGTTTGGAAAATAATTGTGTCAACAGCAATGGTTTTTAACTGCCCATGACAAGTGCCAAGTTTGTGATTCCTTGGGACAGTGGTCCCCAACCACTGGGCTGGGGACCGGTACCGATCCGTGGGTGAATTGGTGCTGGGCCGCAGAGAAATAATATTTCCTTTTGGCCTCATCTCTCTATTACTTCCACTTGGTCCATACCCATATCAACAAAAGAACTGACCAATAGAATGGCTAGGATTCCATTGTCAATAATGCAACTATATTTGATTAGGAAATATTTTCTCAGTGAAGACAACAACAATAAACTCAAAATGACACATATTCATTGATACAAGATTCTAGCAGAAATCTGGTAGCAGAAAATTATAGGCTGCGTGCACTGGAGAAATCCTTGTTGTGCCC
This sequence comes from Paraplagusia blochii, assembly GCA_016785265.1. Lineage (NCBI taxonomy): Eukaryota > Metazoa > Chordata > Actinopteri > Pleuronectiformes > Cynoglossidae > Paraplagusia > Paraplagusia blochii. The sequence continues at coordinate 23,750 of JAFBJS010002849.1, read as the reverse complement.
AAGCACAGTTAATTTGGGTAGGAAGATTTTATAGGTAGGAAAATATTTCAGAGCACCGGAAATTTAATTTTATTGAGGGGTATTTATCTACCACAACTTAACATGAAAATAGTTCAAGACATTTAACTGGTCCTAGGACTCTCTGCTGTCTGTCTATTTCTGAGGCAGGCATGCTAACTGCTAAACTGTGGAACTGAACAAAGTATTAAATTAAACTCTGGCTTTTTGGGCTTTTTTACCTACATTTACTTTTCATCTTATTGGAGATAAGATTTTTTTTAGGTTCTAATTGAATGCAGCTGCTAGGTTGCCACTGAGGTGCTCTGATCATAGCACCGTCCCGGCTCACATAACTTCTCGTGGGCTCACCACCTCCAGGAAGGCTCACAGTATGGTGCAGTGGGATTTGGGTGGCGGTTGTGGAAACCGCTGCAGTTTAACAGTTGTATAGTTGCTACTGTACCCATCTTAGAATTCAAGGATCTAACAGTGATGTGCACAGTTTTTTATTGAGAATTCTTAAGTTTCCTTACAACTACCAACTTCTATCAAAGTGAAAGAAATAATGACTGTACCCACCAGTAGACTGAAGCAGTATTTAAACTTCTGGAAGATGTCGATGAACTCCTCCTCTGGTGGAGGACGGGCCTTTGCAGTCAATAAATCTTCTGTTAAACAGAATCAAAGACAAATCAAGTAAATTCCACCTTAATAGCAACACTTACACCTGTCTCCCAACCTGTTTACCTTCAGCACTTTGCTTTTTACTTTTCTTCTTTTTCTTCTTCCTCTGGTTCAGCACCGTCGCAGCCTCTGCCGTCTGCTGCAGCTTGGCCATGAAGTTCTCGATGTCGTCAAAACAGTGGTTGAGGATGCCCTGAGGGGAAAAAAGGGGAAGAATTTTTTTCTGTCAAACCCAGAAGTGAAACCCGGGACTGGAGGAAGATAAAGGTGATGAGGAGACGAACCACTTCTCTCTCCGCTCGCAGGAAAGCGATATCAGGTCCGCCATTGACCACATTGACCGCTGCAGAAGAGAAGAGCAGAGGATTCTTCAGCCGATCCATGTTCATTCACTGCCCCGCTGTTTGCATTTGGAATTCCTCTCCCTCATTCATCCCCTGCAGCCCCCCCCCCTTCCCTCATGCACAAACACTGACAAAGCAGTCTCTGTTCTCAGGATCCTTTCACCTCAGCTGCGTCGTCTATCTTCTCTTCTCCTCTTTCCTACCTCCCAACTTCCTCCCATGTCACATCATTCAGAACTTCCTTCCTGACAAAGATTTTTAACTATCAATCACAACAACTGATGTGAAACTGAAACTGAGTCTTACCTCTGGGTCCTGGGTAAGGTGGAGGGTTGGATGGTGGAGGGTTGGGAGCCTGTGCGGTGGGGTGACTCGGAATTTCGAAGGGGTCCATCATGTCTCCTTCACTTCGAGGTGGTCTAAAGATAATATCCAAAAAGGGTTTAGTTGTCAGTAACTGGACTTCTTCTTGGAAATGAAAGACGTTTCATTCCTCAACTCAGGAACTTCATCAGCTTCTGGTTGATGTCAGAGGGAATTCTAGTAGTTCTAGTCCTAGACCTCTCCCTTCACTTGGTTAAACTGGTTAAGGTTTCTCAGTGAGAAACATTCAATCTTCAGATTTGAAGGCTGCAGCAGGAGATGAGCGCGGACGTTGCACGGAAATCTTTGCGTCTCTGACATTCAATCCTAAAGCCCTTATTTTAGTAAAGTACAGTAAACAGCAGGGAAACGCTTACTCGCAATTCTGCCTCAGGTTTCTCACCTTGGTATTCCTTCTGTTGTCGATAACAAGTCTTTTCCGCGACTAAAAACAACAATTATTTCAATGCGCACAGTTTACGAGACTTTGTTTGCTTTTCTCCAGAATGAACCCAACATCCAGCAAAAGGCCCTGAAGCGTTGACTCGCGGCAGTGACGTTTGGTTACGGAGTTGATGCCACGGTAAAAAAAAACTCTCCACCAGTGTCCGTCTATCTGTCTGTGTTTCTGTCTTACCACAGGTGAAGATCCTCTGGGTGAATCTGTGCGGCTCAGAGCCGGCTCTGTGCCTCCGTCATCCTTCTCCACCTGCACTCTCTCTCTCTCTCTTTCTCTACCACAATGGAATGGTTATCTCTGTCACACCTTGTTCAGTTATGTAGGAACCAGTAAAACTAGTCCTCTCTCCCTGTCTCAGCTGTTTACACTCCTGCCTCCCTCTCTCTTTCTCTGCCTGTCTCTCCCTCTCGCCTGACCGCGCTCACACGGCTCAGTGATTATAGCTGGTGCTTTGACTTGAAATGGAACATTAAAGGGGTTTACAATGAGAACAACAAAGGCATGAAAGCGCAGTCTTTAACAGGGGGCGGGGCTGAGTCCAGTGCAGCGGCCATTTTCGGCCTTTGTAAGGGTTTCACCAAACAGAAAAGAGTTGAATTGAACAGTCAGTGTTTAGGCACACAGAAGTTACTGCCTTTGTGTAAAATGATTGGTCAGGATTGATTTTCTGAGTTTTGGAGATTCTGCCATTTGCCAAAACACAAATGTCACCTCTGTATTTAACCCATCACCAAAGTGAACAGTGGGCAGATTTGAGCGCCTGGGGAGCAGTGAGTGGAGACGGCGTCATGCTCAATGGACCTCAGCGGTAACTTGGTGGATTAGAACCTGCAGCCCTCCGGAACCCAATCCGGTTCCTTAACCAATAGACCACCACTGCCATTTTGACGTAACTTTTGCGTGTTAAAACTTCACTCGCCGGTTTGTCAGGTAGACATGATTCCTGTCTCTTTGGATGCGTTTACGATGTCACTAATAATGTTGTGTCAGTGATTCCTTTAAGTACTGACCAAGGTCGGTTTCATAGCAAAGTCAGCCAAACCCTCCCTGATGTATTTAGATGGCACACCCCAAAGGTGTGGATGGCGGTGACAGGTATCAGTGTAATTACTGAGCGTTAAGATGTTTTGTTTTGCAAAACGACAAAATACTCCCCCAATTTGGCCAACGAAATAACAAGCATCAAACCTTATGACTTACTGACATTTCCAACTGCTCTTTGTTTGTTGTAAAGTAAAAAAAAAAAAACTAAAATTACATTTTGTTTTGATGTACCTTAGTAGGATCATTTTAACCAGTTTGGAATATTTCGCTCTGCCAAAGAATATTAAGTATTTTAGTCTGGATTTTGGTCTGCTTGACAGTCTACTGTCCAGGTGTCAAACTCAGGCCCGGGGGCCAAATCTGGCCCGCAGTGTAATTATACTCGGCCCACAAGATCACATCAAATATGTACTAGAGTTGGCCCACCACTATATAGGCCTTATATACTGGCAGGATTTGTAGTATTAGTGATACCTGGACTTTGATATAGCACAGACATTTTGACAAGCGGGTGTTCCAGATTCAATGTTCCCAAACTCAATATTAAATCAGGGCGCGACACTTAAAGACAGGCAAGCCAGGCAGCTGCTTGGGGCTCCGGCCACTAGGGGGACTGGTCAATTTTTTTTTTTTTTGCTTTGGGCACCAATAGGGTGGGGGCCCCAGCAAATCTTGCAAGGAGACCCTAGACACCCTAGCTCCGCCCCTGCATTAAATATCTGAAGAAGGGGAATATTGATTTATTTCAGTCTGGTGCGCGATTTTAAGCCGTTTTTTAATTGTGGCCCATTATGAAATTGAGTTCAACCTCCCTGGTCTACTGCAACACTATATGAATCCAACCATGTCCAATAAGACACTTTGTACTGTTGAAAATCTCATGTAGACTTTAGGAAGATTGAGTTTCCTTTTTAAGAGTGAGTAATAAAGGAACTGGAGGAGGCAGAAATATAAAAGTGTACCTGGAGGCATCTGAGGGGCTGATGATCTCAAGTGTTGAGGAACCTGAAACGGTGCGTGCGATGTCATCACGAATTTCCTCCGCCTGTGAGAGTGAGAACAACATCACTCAGAGACCCAGAGCTGCACAGATGGGACAGGAAGGACTGAGTCTCAGGTTTTATTGCTGTTCCTCACCAACACACGCTCACAGTTGAAGAAGTGAATGTCCGGCTTCTTCTGGTCTTCACTTTTGCAGATCAACATGAGCAGTGATGAGAAGTTTTTCACCGGGTTGACGGTGTCACAGCGCAGGATGGATTTTAGGGAGTAGCTCTCAAGCTCATCCTGCAGGTGGAGATCAGAGTGGGTTAGAAAAAGAGTCATCAGTCGGTGTCTAATGTCCAACATCACAGCCTGCAGGTCTCACCTGACTCTGGATGTCTCGCAGGTGAATAGCCTCTGGTCCAACATCCAGGAACATCTGTTGGCTCCACAGCTTGTTGCTCTCAGCCAGGAAGGAGAGCCGAGCCCGCGCCTCCTCCACGCCCTGCACATCCCCGTCCTGGAGGGAGAACGTCATCAGGTGCTGCAAGCGGAGAATAGAAGACATGAAAATTCATAAAATTCTTCCTGATATCTTTGTTTTTAGCTTTCGAGGAAGGATTATGAAACCTTACGTTGACCAGATATCTTGAAAGGTTTGTCATCCTGTCGTCCACTGCTTCCGTCACCTGTGACTTCAGAGGTGGAGAGATCGCATCAGGAAATGTCGTAGGTGCAGCCACAGCACCTACGTAAGGCGTCGTAACAGTGTCTTACCACCAATACAGAATGTGAATGTTCTACTGGGAAGAATACTGAAACACAGTGAAACCATGGCTTTTATTCACGCTTTTCCCTGCTCTTGTTTCAGACTGGGACACTCTCTGCTGCGTGAATGTTTCGCCCGACCAGTCTGACGACAGTGAAGTGATCCTCGACCAATCAAAACCTGGCTGTTCCTCAATGACCATCGACACTGGAATCCCCGGTATCTACAGAGGCTGAATGTCATCTAGTTTCATCAAAACCTTTTTTGATGAAATAATGTCTCAGCCTTGACACTTTGTCGCCAATTTGTATAATAATTAAAAGTTTAGAAACCATGTTCTTTCTTTCCTAACAAGTAAAAATGGCACAGTTTAAGATCTTGATGTAATTCCTAAGGTATCTTTGGTTCATGTTTTAAATTCCTGCAAGAAAAAACTTTAAATTGTGCAAATATTCAAAAAGGTTCATTTGCAAAAGAAAATATTTTCTACATCACTGCCTTGCAACTGTGCTATTTAAATCAAATATTTAAAGTTAAATTAAATAAAATGTCTATCTAAAAAGAATTATCTCTCTTTCAAAATTGTAGTTTTTCTCTTCAAGACTACTGCAGAGATGGACACAGAAATACACAGGATTTACTTACCAGAGGGGACGAACTTCTTCTGCTGCTGTATTGCTAGCAAAACTGAATTAGTTTCTCCTCCAGTATAAGTGGGGTTGGACGTGAGACCAAACCCCAAAACTGAGCCTGGTTTCTGCTGCTGCTGCTGCTGCAGGTGCGTCACACACTGAAAGAACCAAGAGTGTTCACACTGCACTGATGTAGCACCTTGTCTGGACCCGCCCACTTTACCACCCCACCTATCAGTTAAAATATTTACTCATCACCCCTTCCTGTGTACACACACATGTTCACGTGACTACATCTGTGGACTGTAAGGGAAGTAGAAAGTTTTTAACTACATATATATATATATACATATATATATATATATACTGTACATATATAAATATGTAAATATATATATATACTGTATACACACAGACACATATATAGAGTATATGTATATATAGTGCATGTCAAAGACAAGTGTTGCTATCCAAAATGTTTAATAAGCTAAGGTAAAAAATATACCAAATAATACTAATTTTGATATAATAATAGTATGTCATATGTTATATATAAAGAAAACATTCTTTCTTTTACTGTGGAGTTACACTACATATTGCTTTACTTTTAAATGTAATGAATGCATGTCTTTAAATAAAATGTATATATAAATATATACACATATGAATATATGTGTAAATGTATATAAGTATACATTTGTACAGTATATTTGAACAAATTCAAATAATGCATTGCATTTACAAAGCATACTTACATTTTTTACAAGTATATATATATATAAATATATATACTCATACACACATATATATATTTATACTGTATATATGTATGTACTGTATAGAGAGAGAGTGCATGTTATAAAACAGTTGTTGACCAAAATAATTGGTTAGTTCATGTGCCAAAAATACCAAATAATACCAATATAATATAACATATATTTCCATCCATCCATCTTCATCCGCTTATCCAAAGCCGGGTCGCGGTTTACAAAGCATACTTACATTTTTTACAAGTATATATATATAAATATATATACTCATACACACATATATATATTTATACTGTATATATGTATGTACTGTATAGAGAGAGAGTGCATGTTAAAAAACAGTTGTTGACCAAAATAATTGGTTAGTTCATGTGCCAAAAATACCAAATAATACCAATATAATATAACATATATTTCCATCCATCCATCTTCATCCGCTTATCCAAAGCCGGGTCGCGGGGGCAACATTCAGAGGAGGGATACCCAGACTTCCCTCTCCCATATATTATGTACATATATTTTATATTACAGTAAAAGTAAATATTACATATATTTATATTATACATAAATATATAATCCAACCACTAGGAAGCACAAGCGAGTGTTTGTTAGTGCCTATTACATATAAAATATATTTATAATATATATTTACGACATATAACTTTATTATTTTTAATAACATTTGTGAAAGAAAATATATATACACTTTATGTTAAACATTATGGGTTGCCAATTCTTTCTTTCCAAAGTTGCCAAACTTTCCCATTAAAGTCTGAAAACCTCAAACAGAGGAGTGCAGGTCCATAAATGTTCTCGCCTGTCCTCAGAGTAGTTTATCCCTCAAACACGTGGAGACAGGTCTAGATGAAGTTGTGGAGGTGGTCTATGAAAGTCTGGTGTCACATTTCACAACAGTGTTTATTTTGGCGAGGACAGGCAGTCTTCCATTTGTCCACCAATGGAGGAGAAAGGCGGAGTCGGGTGAAGTGTCCACGGGAGAATTTTCCCACTTGACTCCGCTTAACAAGACGCGTGGACACTTTCTCACTGTCTCCTGCTGTCGTTGTCCCAGAAAGGTATTATTACTCTTTACTTCCACTCTCTCAGGTGACAGTCGGTGTTCGACCAGCTCCGGTCCAGGGCTGTGTCAGGGTGTCCTCAAATGTGCGGGTGTTTTATTTGCCTACAAAAAGGGCATACGTGGCAGACGGAGTGTGTGAGGGAGATTGTAGTGAGACAGTGCGTGTGCGTGTTCACGTCAATGTCAACCGAAGCCATGAGACAGAAGACATTACAAACATTTTGATTTATTTTGTGTGGAAAAATGTCAAAAACGTGTCTCACGGTTGTGATGATTAGGAACATGATGGGTGAATGTGACTGATGTCAGACTCTAACTATTGCATCAGCTCACGATTTATTTACTTTTTTTCCTCGTTACCTGAAATCGGAGATACGTAATAGCTGTAAATCACATTTATCACATCACATGTAATAAAATAATGCTGTTGGAGATATTGTTTTGCCACGTGTTACTTGAGGGGATTTAAATATATCGGCTAAATCGAGTATTATTATGTTTTATTAGTAATAGTGATAGTAGTTTCTAATCCTACTCGTTGTATTTAAAGCACAATATATAGCTAAGTCATACGTTTCCATTGTACTGTTGGCGTCGAGTATCAGTGTCCCGTATAACAACCACGCGTCTGTGTCAGGTTTTAGGTATGAGGCGCTGCGGCATTCACGGACGTTTCGCGCGCCCCGTTAAACTCTGTTACCGAGAGTAAAGTAGTTATTGTTAGAAGTTTGTATTTATAATTGTTGTAATTTTACTTTTCACATTTTTATTGCTTGCATGATGATGTGTTTTTCCTCCGTATGAATGGGATTATTCACATTACTTAATTTTTTGACGAGACCTCAAATTTTACCTAGATAACAAAAAACCTGTCGGAGAGAGAGACTTAAGTTTCTCTTTTCCGAGCGGATACTGAACGCACTGTTGTGATTGCATCACGCGGAAGAGACCAGCCCGATGTTACGGGCTAACGGCCGACGTTGTTATCAGTCGCTTAAACATATGCGTTAGAAAACGCTTTATTTTACTTTAATACCGCCGTTATTTAGGAGGTTTTTACTTTTGGTTTAATAAAATTTCAACGCTATATCTCTGTTTGATAACACGGACGGGAGTAGCCGCGGTTACACGTGTTCCTCAGTGTGGAGAGTAAACGGTCATCACTGGACTCTAACCGCCTCCTTCCTCCTCATCCGTATCCCCTGCTTCACCCACGGCGTCTTTGTTCTGCGTTTCTCTGCGTTCAGGTCAGGTTTGTTATAAATGTTCATTCCCTCAAGTGTTTCACTGTTGTAACAAAAAACAGTCTGTTCAGAATGGGCTTTTATTGTTGCTTAACGCGTGGAATGATACTGGTTCAACGTGGCACCATTCGACTATCGCGGTTTGTTCATGTTATTTTTTTATTTACAAGGTAAAGGTTGTATTTTAACTAGTAATATATAGCTTACCAACTGAGGTTACTGGAGGTTATTCTTTTGGAATTATAATAAGCGTAATTAACCACCTGGTGAACTCCCAGTCAGGGGGAAATAATGCCACCACTGCCTTGTGTGCTGTTGGGTTGTTTTACATCATAAATAAATCAGATGTTTTGATATATATAAAAGCTGGAACTGTTATATGTATGTAATATCAGATTTATTCATCACTCTGACGATTTTTATAAAAATCAACCTTAGTTCTTGGCTCTTTTCAATTGAAATTATGTACTTATTTTTTCCTATTTTCCTTTTGGCCCTTTCTCAGGTGTTCCCACAGCAAGTCAAAATTTCCATCCCCCCTGTCCTCTGTATATTCTACTCTGACTCCAACTACCTCCATGTCCTCCATCAATCTCCTCTTTGTCTCCTACCTGGTAGCTCCATCTCTAGGATCATTTTCTCGAAACCTTCCTGTCTGTGTTGTACCTCTTATCACCTCATTGCTGACCCTGTCCATCCTTGTCTCTCCTAAGGAGAATCTCAGGATCTTTAACTCCTCCACCTCCAGCTCTGTCTCCTGTCATACTTTTGTTTAATGACTTAATTTTCAGAGTCGTACACCCTAATTCACACATACAACAGATACCTTTATACTTCTTACAATATATTCTCTATATATATTAATTTCCTGATTAACTGATCATGTCCACAAATCAAAGAATATTATTTCACTGTCACAGAGAAGCGAGGATGAAGGTTTGTGGACAAAACCCAAGCATTTTAGAGACTCATTATTTTGAGGTTGTGGACGCGGTTGACATTTCTTGTGAATGAGTGCAAGTTAATGGTTTAATAGTCCTGTCTTCTCTTCCTTTCAGCTTGTCCCCTCTTTCAGCAGTTGCCACAAAACAATTTCCATCTCACCCTGTCCTCTGTATCTTCTACTTTAACTCCAACTACCTCCATGTCCTCTCACTGCATCCATCAATCTCCTCTTTGTCTCCTACCTGGTAGCTCCATCTCTAGGATCAAATGTCCACCAATGCATCCACTGTCTCTCCTCTGAACATGCCCAAACCATCTCAATCTGGCTTCTCTAGCTTTTTCTCCAAACCTTCCTGTCTGCGTTGTCCATCTTATCACCTGATCCTGTCTATCCTTGTCACCCCTAAAGAGAACCTCAGTGTCCTGTAAAAATGTCAAAAACTAGGATTTTCAACATTTATATTTAGAACATTCATGTCTGCATGAATGTGACAAAAAAAACACATGCTGACACCTGTAGAATGGTTATATAATATATGACACCGTTCCCGTTAGTGGAGGATTGTTGGTTAAGGAAGTGAAGGTTTCAGGTTTCAGCTCAGTTTCACCAGCTGAGCATGACACTGTCCCTACACTCTTTGGCTGCCAACTACACAACCACTTGATGAACAAAACGCAAAGGTTGCATCTTGTGTGCAGTGTTGCGCAAACAGAAATTTGTCAAGAGAAAACAAATGATCTAAACGTCACATAGTAAAGCTTGTTTTGTCTTAAAATTCAGATGGAGAAACAACCGCTGCCAACTGAAGATGACATCACAGGCGCCACAGTGTCAGTACTGAATGGCCAGGACGGTGAGGAGAGCCAGGACGCCTCCTCTGAACCTCCAGCGCGTGCTGGCTGGAACAGCAAAATAGAATACTTTCTGGCCCAGGTTGGATTCAGTGTTGGGCTGGGAAATGTCTGGAGGTTTCCATACTTGTGTCATCAGAATGGAGGAGGTGAGAATCCAAAAGATAAAATCATGAACAGTGCATTTTTATGAATGGATAAATATATTGACCAAATGTTGTTCTTTTTTCTGTCCTCAGGAGCGTTCCTCCTGATTTATGTGGTGCTTATGTTGGTCGTGGGAATTCCACTTTTCTTCCTGGAGCTCGCAGCTGGTCAGGCCATCCGCCAGGGCAGCATTGGTGTGTGGAGGTACATCTCCCCCAGGCTGGCAGGAATTGGCTACTCCAGCTGTGTGGTAAGAAAGAGAGAGAAAGAAGTATTTACATCTGAAATGAGTAGAGATCCTCACTTTATCTGTGCCTTTGTGAAAAATCCTGTCTTTTTTTGTCCTCCAAGGTGTGTTTTTTTGTGGCTCTCTACTACAATGTGATCCTGGCATGGAGTCTCTTCTATCTGGGCAACTCCTTCCAGTATCCTTTACCTTGGGAACAATGTCCAGAGACATTAAATGCAACAGGTAAACACTGAACACACCCAGAATTAAAAACCTGGAAAGAATGTGAGATGACTGAATGATTTTTTATTTTTTTAATTTGATTCCACAGTAACGGAATGTGAGAAGAGCTCGCCAACGTCCTACTTCTGGTATCGCAAAGCTTTGGACATAACAGACTCCATCAATAGCACTGGCACATTCAACCCTTATATCACATGCTGTCTCCTGGCAGCCTGGACCATTGTGTGCCTTGGGATGTTCAAGGGCATCAAGACCTCAGTCAAGGTAACTGTGCCCTGAGTTGTGTCTCCTTCTGTGTGGATCTTGCTTGACTTCTTCTTCTACTTTCGGCTTGTCCCTTGGGTTGCTACAGCAAGTCAACAATTTCCATCTCCCCCTGTCCTCTGTGTCTTCAACTCTAACTTCATCTACCTCCAAGTCCTCCCTCACTGCATCCATAAATCTCCTCTTTGTCTCCTACCTGGTAGCTCCATCTCTAGGATAATTTTTCTACCAATATAACCACTGTCCCTCCTTTGAACATGTCCAAACCATCTCAATCTGTCTTCTCTTCTCCGAACCTTCCTGTCTGTGTTGTCCCTCTAATCACCTCATTCCTGATCCTGTCCATCCTCATTCCCGAAAGGTGGTCATTGCTTTACTAAAAAGTTATATAGGTTTTCTTTTTACCACTTACGTTGGTCAATTTATATGGCCTTCTGAGAGAGATATAAGATAGATGAAAATATTATAACTTTTTATTCTGAACATTGAAAAATGACCAAATTCTTCTTCTGCCAGAGACTTAATTTTCTTAAGGGATCAGTACAGTTCTATCTATTTATTTATCTTTGTAAAAGGTTTGCTCCATCCAGTAACCAAAAATACATTACGGCTAAATTAAAACCAACAAAACTAGTACAATGAACAAAAAACAAACATCCTTAGAATGTAAATTAAGTTAATTATGTCCCACTCAATAAGTGATGTTAAGAGGATGTTGCTAATAAAGTTGTTTTCACAATAATAATACATTTACATCCATTGTCATATGTAGGAAATACCAGTCTTTATGGCAGACGTCTCACTGTATTTATTTCTTGTCACTCATTCAGGTGATGTATTTCTCCTCCATCTTCCCGTACGTTGTCCTCTTTTGCTTCCTGGTTCGAGGACTTCTGCTGGACGGAGCTTTGGAGGGCATCTCCTACATGTTCTATCCCAAGGTACCTGCAGACTGAATCTCTCAATTACTTAAAAGATGATAAATGTGAAATATACCAATTATACCATTTTAAAAAAAAATGTTTTTGGTTGTTTGTTTTGTAGATTGAGTTGCAGGGTCTTGTGAGGGTGCTGCGACAGGCAGCCACTCAGGTTTTCTTCGCCCTGGGTCTGGGCTTTGGCTCCATCATTGCCTATTCCTCTTATAATCCCAGGAATAACAACTGCCACCGCGATGCATTCACGGTCTCTTTCATCAACTTCCTCACGTCTGTGCTGGCCACGCTGGTGGTCTTTGCTGTTCTGGGCTTCCGTGCCAAAGGAAAAGTCATGGACTGTGTGTCCAGGTAGGTGGAGTGTTATCTCTTATGTCCTAGAAGAGACAAGGTTAAACAAAAATGTCAACAGGAGAAATGTTACCCAGACTCCTCTGCACTATTGAATATATTTGATTGCGTGCTCTCTTGAATTTGCAGTAATCTGAAGGATCTGTCGGAGATGATTCGCAGCAGTCCGGTCGACAGCACCTGGATCCCAACCTTTGACTACACCAATCCCAGCTCTGTGGATATAGCAGATTACAGAGCTTGGTTTAAAGAGAATGGGAATCTCATTCCTGGAAATTTAACAGACTGTGATCTGGAAAAGGAGATGCAGAAGGTCAGCAGACTTCATCTTCTCCTTTTGGCTTGTCCCTTTTTTTTCAGGGTTTGCAACTGCAGAGTCAACAATTTCCATCTAAACCTGTCCTCAGTGTCCTCAACTCTAACTCCAACTACCTCCATGTCCTCCCTCACTGCATCCACCAATCTCCTCTTTGTCCTCCTACCTGGTAGCTCCATTTCTAGGATCATTCTTCCACCAATGTCTCCACTGTCCCTCCTGTGAACATGTCCAAACCATCTCACTCTGGCTTCTCTTGCTTTTTCTCCAAACCTACCTGATTAAATCTAAAACTCTACCCATCGTATGAATTTCATTCTTCTTAATCTTAATTCCATTCTCACACTCAGGGTGTGGAGGGCACAGGTCTGGCTTTCATCGCCTTCACAGAGGCCATGGCTCTGCTCCCCGGCAGCCCCTTCTGGTCAGCACTGTTCTTCTTGATGCTGCTCAACCTTGGACTCAGCACCATGTTTGGAACCATGGAGGGCATCCTGGCGCCCCTCACTGACCGCTTTAAGACTCTGGCTAACAACAAGACTAAATTGACAAGTAAATGCCTTCTCTATCAATAAAAAAAAAACAGCAATTTAAACTAGATATGAACATTTCTTATTTCTAAATACATATCATGGCAACAATGTCCTTCTCTGTCCTCTTCCAGTTTTCTTCTGCATCATCGGCTTTGTGATCGGCCTCCTCTTCACTCAGAACTGCGGAAACTACTTTGTCACGATGTTCGACGATTACTCGGCTACGCTGCCGCTCATCATCGTGGTGGTTTTCGAGACGTTCAGTGTCGCGTGGCTTTATGGAGCCGACAGGTCAGGATTTTTTTTTTGTAGCATTATTATTGATTTTTTTTTTTTTTTTTTAAACCCTTTTTTCCCCACATCACTCAGCGTCTGAACTATGACTCGTCTTGTTTTTGAAGGTTCCTTGACGACATCGAGTCAATGCTGGGTTGGCGTCCTCATGTTATTTACAAATATCTGTGGAAATACATATGCCTGATCGCCATGCTGGGTTTACTGGGGGCCACTGGCATACGCATGTTCATCAAACGACCAACCTATATGGCGTGGAACCAAGAGCTGGTATGTGGAGCTTTTAGTTACATGTAAAGAAATAACTTGCATAATTTGATTGAACCCCTTCATATATACAGTAGATGGCAGTGTTTTTTTGCGCCACTGACTGCTCAAATGTTTCGTATTGTTTTCACGGACTGGTCGTTAAGTTGTGCCAGATAAATACCCCTCATTAAAAGTGAATTTACGGTGTTTAAAAATATTATTAATATACCAAGACAAAGAGCATGTAGATAAATATATGCCAAAATATATTTATATATGTACATGTATTCATGCTTATTTTATTTTGATAAAAAGATGAAAAAAAACCAGGGCCCCTCTGTGGATCCAAAAAGAGTCACAAACCTCATGTTGATAAGGTTCTTTAGAATTGTGTTTCAATACTTATTTATATTTAGTTATGTGTGAAAAATCTAACCTCGGATGTAACTGGAAGGGAATAATGAGTTGTTCCTTGTTTTTAGTTTCTGTTGAGACCGAATCAACACTAATGTGACATCTGATCTGATTGATTCGTATCAAATATCAAATCGTATCAAATTGTAAATTCCCCCTTTATTTATTCGGTTTTTCTGCGACACAAACCAGTTAAATGTCTGATACTTTTTTCACGGACGGGTCATTAAGTTGTGGCAGTGCCACATACCACTTAATTAAATAAAATTTCCGGTGTATTGAAATATTTTCCCACCTATAAAGTCTTCCTACCCAAATTAAGTGTGCATGGGCACAACAAGGATTTCTTAAGTGCACACAGCCTATAAATTTCTGCTACCAGACCGGTATAAAAAGTTAGAATCTTGTATCAATGACTCATTTTTAGTTTATTGTTGTTGTCTTCACTGAGAAAATATTTCCTAATCAAATATAGTTGCATTATTGATGACTGAATCCTAGCCATTCTATTGGTCAGTTCTTTTGTTGATATGGGTATGGATCAAGTGGAAGTAATAGACAGATGGGGCCAAAAGGAAACATTATTTCTCTGCGGCCCGGCACCAATTCACCCACGGACCGGTAACGGTCCCTGTCCCAGATGTTGGGGACCACAGGTATAGGGCACTGCAGACGTCTAAGTGTTGTTGAGTCTGTTTGTGCAGTGGGTATCGCAATCTGAACAGAACGTTCTCAGCCTAATTTCAATACTGAATAACCTCAGGGAGCGAAGCCACAGGACATGTTGGTTCTTGACTTACAGCTGCTGTTTCTCCCTGAACCTACAAGGAAACGCAATCCTCGTGAATGAAGGGTTAAAGAGATTGTATGCAAAACAAGAGTAAAATTTCACACTGACAGTTACACAGTTCTAACTCCGTGAAGGGAAGACATGATAGAGGCGTTGTTGGAGGAACTGGAAGTTTCCTCCTCTGTGCTGCCTGATACACGAAGCTCTTTATCCTTCAGCTTTTTGTAGCTGCTGCTGACACATGTCACACTCACCTGAGGATATAAAATAGTAGAGGCTCAGTGGGAAAATGTCTCTCTCAATGTCTTAAACCCAGATTTTTTTTATATTTTTATTTCCGTATATTGTTTATTTACCAGTAGTTATATTTGCAGTGGTGGCCTAGTGGTGTAGGAGGCGGATTTGAGTCCACAAGGCGTCAGGTTTGAATCCACCAGCTGCCAGGTTTCCACAGAGGGTTTCTGACTATTGCATCGTCCCAAACCTCAAAACACACAGGACAGTCCACACTGGTTGGGGTGGCTCTCCTGAGGATCTGCTGCCCTAAAAATGGATGATATTTTAGCATATTTTCAAATGATACTGTTTTCCAACATCACTTTCGTCTCAAGGCAAATTTGTGTGTGTGTGTGTGTGTTGTCCACTTCATCACGCAGCCGTCCAGCCTTTCAAAACCCGTTGGTGATCGTGGATTTTTTTTGACACTGCTCCATGCTGTCAGGATCCACTGGCTGACTTCCAACCACTGGGTGGGGGACCAGCACTGGTTTGTGGGTGAATTAGTGCCGGGCCGCAGAGTAATAATGTTTCCTTTTGGCCCCATCTGTCTATTACTTCCACTTGATCCATACCCATATCAACAAAAGAACTGACCAATAGAATGGCTAGGATTGCAATTGTAATGCAACTATATTTGATTAGGAAATATTTTTCTCAGTGAAGACAACAACAATAAACTCAAAATGACGCAGAGTTGTTGACACAATTTTGTAACTTTTTATACTGGTCTGGTAGCAGAAAATTATAGGCTGTGTGCACTTGAGAAATCCTTGTCGTGCCCATGCACAGTTAATTCAGGTAGGGAGATTTTATAGGTAGGAAAATATTACAGAACACTGGAAATTAAATTTTATTAAAGGGTATTTATCCGCCACAACTTAACGATTGGTCCGTGAAAATGGTATGACACGTTTAACTGGTCTGTGGCACAAAAAAGGTTGAGCACTGATTTAATTGGTCTCCTATGACCAGGCAAAAGAACCTAATGGTGGTATGAAGCTCGCAGTAAAAAATCCATATGTTACCTGCTCTGTTGTTAAAACTACAGAGTTCTGACTGCAAGAAAAAGTTTAGCGGCTTCTAGGAAACTATGGTATATATCAATGCTACTTCTAACGTATAAGAAAGTTTGTAAAAACGGTTCTTTGTAATGTATACACTCTGTTGTTTGTCACCTCAGGCCTCTGAGGAACCTCTGGAGTACCCAGGCTGGGCTCTGGCCGTCCTCTCTTCACTCATCGTCTTTGCCATGATGCCCGTCCCAGTGGGTCTGGTCCACGCTCTCCTGAAAGAGAGGAGCAGGCGGTTGTCCAGAGACACAGAGGCCGGTCAGTACAGTATCGTCAGCACGGAAGACAAGTGCGACACCCCGATGACGGACATGACCGAACTGGACCAGAGGAACGGTAGCAGCGCCAGCTTGACCTAAACACATCTGCGCTGTGTCGTGAGGAACAGGAGCACGCTGGAGGACAACTGTGTCTCACAGTAGTGAGGATTCTTTCAGCCTCTACAGCATGGACACAACAGCGTTGGAACGCAGTGAATATTTTGTTGTCCGTCCTTAAAGGTTGTAGCCAAGTTTGTAAATAATGGAGACATTGGACAGATAATGGACAGTGATAGATGGGTTGAAAACAGTACACCAGGTCAGTCTGTTTTTTTTTTTTTTTTAAATCAGTATTAAACTAGTTCAGACCAGTAATTTATTCCAGCTTTTTAATCACCCAGACACATCACACACACTGCAAAAGTACTTGCATTAAAAGTTTTACAAATACACAAACAGACTCTGTGAACCACCAGGATGATCCACATTATCTTGACTGTCAGATTATCAATAGTCAGAAGCAGAAACCTTCTATTCCAACGGTTGTCTTGTGGCCCTGGGGGACAGTAACGTTATTACACCATCCGTACTTTCCTCAATCTACACCACCTGATTTTATATATATATATATATACTGTATATATGTGTGTGTGTATATATATATAGGTATATATGTGTGTATATATGTATATATGTGTGTATATATGTATATATGTGTATATATGTATATATATGTGTATATATGTATATATGTGTGTATATATGTATGTATATATGTGTATGTATATATGTATATGTATATATATATATACACAGTATATATGTGTGTATGTGTGTGTATATATATACATACACACATATATACATGTTTATATGTATGTGTATATATATATATATATATACACAGTATATGTATTTTAAAAAATATATATATCAGGCGGTGTAGATAAATATGTGTGTGTATGGATGTATGTATGTATATACAGTATATATATTTTATATATACGCATATATATGTACATACAGTATGTTTGTGTGTGTGTGTATGTATGTATGTATATATATATATATATATATTGTATATATTTAAATATATACATATATATTATTTTTTTTTTTTTTTTTTTTTCCCTGAACAAACCACTGTATGAGGTGCTGCCACCCAGTGACTGGAGGCTTCTTATCATTCAACCATTACAGTAGTGGAATACTTTTGTCCAATGTGCCATATTTCTTTATTTCATCTGTAAACAGTTTAGTTAATGAATACACTGCCGCTACATGAGGCACTATTAATTCTGTTACCACTAAACGTTAGCGAAGCCAGAGTACACAGGTCATTTATACTCAGTCTTACAGCCCAGTGGACATTTGATATAATGTATTAATGTATTTTCCGATTCATTTTTTTTTTTTTGTTTGACTGTGTTAATGTCACTTTATTGTCAGACGTAACAGCGTCGTTTGTCTCCTGTGAATCAGAGGGAACTTCAGACAACTGTGACATACGAATGTATCACATTTATATATTGATTATGGCTTTATGTTTCAGTCAGCTTTAAGAGAAAACATCACAACTATTGTTTCCTAATGTCCTCCACCAGATTGATGTAGTTTTAAACTTAAAACATTTTTAAGTGTTGACTTTTGTTTATTTTTTATTATTTGTCAGACATTTTAATTGTTTCTATATTGTACATTTTAGATTTTATTGTTGAAACGTGACCTTATCCAGCCAGATGGTTTCTTTTCATCCACTCTGACTACGGGGGTTTTTAAAAACTCTGAAATTTTATAATAGATTTTAATTTTTTCTTTTTCCCTGAAAAATGTTTTTTTTTTATTCATGACATATTTATTTACAAAATTAAGTCATTCGCCTTCTTTTCTGTTACTGGGCCATGGGGGCAGCATTCTCCAAAACTCCCACCCAAGGCACACTGCACCATACTGTGAGCATCGCAGCAGCTGTCAGATTTGAACCTGACACCTTGCAGACCTAAGTCCGCTTCCTTTACCTCTAGGCCACCACTGCATAACAGTTTTTTGTAATATTTATTTTGTATATTTTAATGCATAAATATACAAAAATTACAGCCTTAAAACTTTTACCAATACAGTTTAGTTTCAAAAGCAAAAAAAAAAAAAATTTGAAGAAGCCCAGAAGTGACCAAATATTTGCTTTATAATATTTGCCAACTAGGGTGAAAGGGGTTAAACTTTCTTTTATTTTTTTCATGAATAGCCAGACTGACTGGAGCTACTACTCCTATCTTTAGCCTTTCCTGGTCATGTGTGGTTTCTACTGGTTGGTGGTGTGTTTTTTTGCCCACATAGAATTGCAGACTGGGTTGTAAGTTGTCGCGAGTGCTTTCCACTGTATCTGCATCAAGTGCCTATAGATTCGAATGCATTTGACTGAAGCTAAAGTTGAGGTAATTCCTGCAGTTTCACAAGTGATCATTTCTCACTTTTTTACCTTTCTATGACACAGACTTGTTTATATTAGGGGTAAAACAGCCACGTGTGATATAGTTAAACACCTTTTGTAATATATTGTCACTTTTAATTAAAGCATTTCTTTGTATTTAGACAGAATCTCTGTAGTTCCTCCAACGGGAAGTCTCTATGTTTGAATGCTGACATGTCGTCTTCGTTGGCTTGTGCCTTTTTCAGGTGTTACCACAGCAAGTCAATATTTTTCACCTCCCCCTGTCCTCTGTATCTTCAACTCTGACTCCAACTACCTCCATGTCCTCCCTCACTGCATCCACCAATCTCTTCTTCGTCTCCTACGTGGTAGCTCCATCTCTAGGATCATTCTTCTACCAATGTATCCACTGTCCCTCCTCTGAACATGTCCAAACCATTTCAATCTGTCTTCTCTAGCTTTTTTTCCAAACTTTCCTGTCTGTGTTGTCCCTGTAATGTCCTCCCCTGTAATTTCTGATCCTGTCTGTCCTTGTCTCTCCTAAAGAGAATCTCAGCATCTTTAACTCCTCCACCTCCAGCTCTGTCTCCTGACTTCTGTCCCTAATCCATCCATCATGGCTGGTCTCACCACTGTCCTGTAAACCTGTCCCCTTCACCTTAGCTGACTCTTCTATCACAGATCACCCCTGAGACCGTTCTCCTGACATGTCTATCATGTAAATTATCTTGTGTCAGTGTCTCTCGTTTTTACCAGACACAACATCATTTGATAAGAAGCCACAGTGACCTGAACAACTGTGAGGGAAACATCTCAAGGTCAGAAGATTCAGCTGCAGCACTACAAAGTAGCAGCATCAAGGGTTTTCGTTTGTTATAGAGATTCTTGAAGCTCTTCTTGTCTCTTCTCTGTGATGCTGGTAGTCAGAGGGAGTGAGTGAAGGTGAGACTTCTGATCCATGACGTTCAAGACCATGAACTTTGTGATGCTTCAGTCTGTTTCCAGCGCAGGTCAATGTGTGTCTTTGTTTTTCATGTGTTTGAGGGTTGTTTCTCTGCAGACTGTTCCAGAAACAGCAGCCTTTGACCCTGATTCAGTGCTGACTCCAGAGAAGTGGTAGAGTAGAGAGAAGATCCTTCAGCTGTGTGTGGTGCTGAGTAATTGGAATCTAAGTAATTGGTATTAGTCACTATGCTATATACGTATGTATACTGTATATGATGTTTGCATGATGTTTGCAGATGACACTGTGATCTGCAGTGAGAGTTGACAACTAGAAGAGAACCTACAGAGATGGAGGTTTGGTCTAGATGGAAGAGGAATGAAGGTCAGTCGTAGCAAGACAGAGTTCATGTGGGTGAATGAAAGGGAGAACAGTGGAATGGTGAGGTTACAAGGAGCAGAGGTGGAGAAGGTGGAGGAGTTTAGATGCTGAGGATCAAGTGTTCATAGCAGTGGAGACTGTGGAAGAGAGGAGAAGAATAGGGTGGAGTCAAGAGTGATCTGTGATAGAAGAGAGCTAAGGTGAAGGGACAGGTTTACAGGACAGTGGTGAGACCAGCCATGATGGATGGATTAGAGACACTAGGACTAGACAGGAGACAGAGGTGGAGGTGGAGGAGTTAAAGATGCTGAGATTCTCTTTAGGAGAGACAAAGATGGACAAGATCAGGAATGAGGTGATTAGAGGGACAACATAGACAGGAAGGTTTGGAGAAAAAGCTAGAGAAGACAGATTGAGATGGTTTGGACACGTTCAGATAAGGGACAGTGGATACATTGGTAGAAGATCCTAGAGATGGAGCTACCAGGTAGCTATAAAAGCGTCATAGTTTATAGACATGCCATATACATATATAATGTATATATGTGTATATATATATATATATACATATATATATATATTTATATATATAATTTATATATATTCCTAGATTATGAAATATCATGAATATCAGCATATTTAAAAATATCCATGAGTATGTATAAAAATACAGTCCACTGTTATAGAGGATGAGCAGCAGTAAGTGATTCATACTGGAGAAAAGTACACCCCACCCACCCCCACCCCTCATGACAGATAGCTAAAATAGCTAAAAGATACCATGGAATTTCTGCTACGTAGTTGGATAATGAAAGCAGTACCAAATCCTGTCTACAGGGGGCACTGTTGTAATCGATCCGCATAGTTTAATTGTACTGTACAACGCTCATTTGATGTGATGTATTCCATGATTATGAAAGTAGATTATATCTGCAGCAGCTCTCATTTACCCCACCTTACGGACAATACTTTTTAAAAATATATTTGTCCATATATTTATTAAATGCAGAGACTAAGAAGGTGTCCTAGATCAGACTCTACTTGTCTTTGTTTCTCTTGCGTGTGCCAGGCCTGGGTCTGTGCTCCCGCTGGAAACAGGTGGAACTCTGGGGACTTGAGTTGTCTTGACTGCAGCATCAGCTCATACAGACACACAGAGGACAGAGGACAAAGGGCCAACACCCAGCACCAAGAATCAGAACAACCTGTCCTCAACACCAGGTAAACTGAAAAATATGTTTTTGAACAATTTTACAAGTATAATTAGACAGGGATTGTGGGTAAAAGTCAGAATAAGGAAGATTTGTGACCTGTAACAGGACATGTTTGTAGAAAAGATGACTGGAAAATAATTGTATTATTGGTTCAGCAAATGTGTTGGTTTTTTAGCAATGGATATGAGGGATCTTTAAAAATATAAAATATCAAATATATAATTGCTGAAAGTACAGTACTTTTTGGATGATGTAGGAATAAAAATGCCTCTATTGATTTTTAAAATATTTTTGATAATGTAACAAAAGAGTAATTCTAATATGTAGATTGAACATGTTTGGAACTAGAATAAAATAATTTTTGTCACCAAAATAAAGGAAAACTTGGAAAATTAAGGAAAAAGGAGACAAAAAGGGATGAAGGAGGAGGAGGGAGAGACCAGAAGCAGATGAACAACTGAACTTATCCTACTGCTCTATTCCTAACCAGCAACTGTCTGTCTGTACCAGTGAAGGAATCACATGGCGGTCCTGGCAGCTCTCTGTCTCCTCCTGGTCTTCCCGCTGAGCTGCTCCCAGAACACAGTGGTGGCTGAGGAGAAGTTCAAGGTCCATCAGGCTCCAGCAGCAGAACCTCATGCTCCTCCGACGCACCTGAGGGACCTGCTGAGAAAAGACAAGACCGATCCTCTGGATTCACAAAGACAATGTAGGTCCTTCTGCTTCATTAGTGACGTCATAGGCCGTAACAGTCCTGAGGACAATGGGTACTTTTTCAGTTTTTACTAGAGGTGCACAATTCTGAAAATATCAAAAATGGATGTCCTCCATATATATGTATATATATATATATGTAATGAAAAGCTTCTTCATTATATATCCTAAATAAATAAATAATAAAATATGCAGTTTACTTGACTGCACTGTTTATAGTATATATTTATATATAGAAAAATATATATAAAGTAATCATACATCTGCTTTTTTAAACATAAAAAATATAAAAAATTGATGTCCTCCATATATATATGGAAGACATCAATTTTTTATATTTTTTATAAGACTGAAAACTGAAAAAACTGGGAAAAAAATAAAAAAAATGGATGTCCTTCATATATATATATGTATATATATTATATACATATATACACACATATATGTGTGTATATATACATCCATTTTTAATATTTTTTATGTGTAAAACTGAAAACTTATTTTGGTAAAAATAAAAGAGCTTTTCAAATTAAAGTTCTGTACTCCAAACGGCTCTGGTAGAACATAAGCAGCTGGACCAAACTCAAACAATTTGAGGGCCGCCATCCACACTGTCATTTCACCGAAGGGCCGCATCAGCTTTCAGTGTTTAATACAGAAGAATAAAAATAACAAAAAATCCCGTAGATTCTGTGTAATACCACACTGAACCAGAAGGAGTCTGTGGATCAGGGTTTTGATCTATAAATCTACAAAATATCATTATATATTCAACTTTCACATTAAGGTGGGGGCCGCAAAATATCGTTCAATGGGCCACAAATGTCCCACAGGCCACGAGTTTGAGAGCCCTGAGCTAGACTGTTGAACATTATTTTTACTCTTAAATATTTTAACTTAAATATTTTAAATCTTTAATCTAGATTCAATTTGAATCCATTTTTTCACACCTCTAGTGTTTACACCGAGCCACGGTGCTATCCCCCGTCAGACGCCCTCTGTTGGTCACTGTGACCGTAATTTGTGTTTTTCCCCAGATATGCACGTGGACAATGACACCGCCAAAGTAGGTCTGTTCATTGCAGCAGCCTTGGGAACCATCACCCTGATGGCCGCGGTTTACTGCATCTACAACAAGTTCTACACCAAAAACCAGTACCTGCACACTCAGCTGCACGACGACACAGGTAGGAGGCTTCTCATTGGCTGTGGTAAAATATATTGCATGCAGGGGCGTAGCTAGGGTCTCTAGGGGCTTCAAGTCAGATATTGCTGGGGCCACCTAGCCTATCAGTGCACACAGCAAATAGAACAGTTTTTTGACTGAGGCCCCCTAGTGGCCAGGCCTGGAACAGTCCAAATTGACTGAGAATAATAAAAAAATCTCTTTAATGACCTGAGATCCCGTCTTTATCTGCCCTTAAAAAATAAATAAAAATAAAACTTATATGTATATATATATAATAGATGACCCCATTGAGAACTTCTCCACCACCGCCGCTTTGTTTACATTTGTGTTTA
>JAFBJS010002845.1:25844-64661 GCA_016785265.1 Paraplagusia blochii | reverse complement strand
TTAACCAAATCGATGGAAATGGTTGCGTTGATTTTCTTCGTTGGACGAGGAAATTTTTTTTAGAGTGTATATAAACAATATATAAAAGGTTTCTGTGGTGGCCGAAATTGAGTAAAAGAGCCTTTTTTCTGACACAATACCAATTTATTTACAGATTCATGAGATCCATGGGTCAGAGGGCACTGTCCTTTGTCAACGGAGAGTGCACATTGGGGCACTTGATGCGTAATTTTCATCCTGGTTGCATGGCTACTGAATGTATCTTTGGTAGGTGAATAAATCCTGTGAACACAAAACACTAAAGTAGCCTAAACATTGCTTAAATATACAAGTAAACAACAGTTTTATTTTCAATCAAGCTCAGAACTAGTCATATCTCACTGTGGACTATTTATTTTTTACAGTTTTCAACAGGGGATTCGTGAAGCAACGCAAGCTTGTCATTGCGTTCAGCCCTTTGAAAGTGTACTTGGTGCTTCTGCAGTCTTGGTTTGCAGTGGTGCTGGTTGCAAGGCTACCGAAACTGCTTGCATATCTGGTAAGTAATTGTATTTAATAAACACATCACTATTGTTTTGTGCATACACACATCATTTTAAAACAATTGTTTGCGTTGGATGGATTTTAATATGGTTAGACTTGTGTTTAACAGCCTCCGACACTAATTTCTGACAATTTTTGATTATTTACACTTGAAGCTATTACTATTTCAAGAAAAATGATCAGAAAAACGCATTTGAAGTTAATTCTTTTCAAAATTGATCATATCTCTGCAAACAGCGATTACTTACAACCCAAAGCTGGTTATAACAGCAGATTCCAAATTTAAAATTGGTGACATGGTGTGATGGCCCCAGGCCATTGTGTTTTGCTGGCCTCTCTGTGCTCCTCCTTCCTTAGGTTCTCCCTGCCTGTCCCCTCCCACCTCATCATGTGACCTCACCTATAAAAGGCCTGGTTTTTTCAATTTGGCTCTCTCTTCCCCCATGGACAGATGGTGCCATGGGGCACCCCAGCGTCATGTTTGTCTGGTTTGGTTTGCTTGTGTTATGTTGCCTTTTGTTTCTTTATCACTACCTACACTTTAAATTCTGTTCCTTAAATAAATTCTCGGTTAATTTAACTGGTTGCTGTGTAGTCCTCCCTCCTTGGTTGTGCTCTTGAACGAGCAGGGCATAACAAGTGGGGGCTCGTCCAATTTTGAACTTGGGAGTATCAGTGTTTGTCATTTGTGTGGCAGTAAAAGTGGGAGGCTCACAGTGGCCTGGTTTGTGATTGTAGTGTTAACCAGGGGGGTAAATGGTATGGTTCTCTCTTTGTTGACCTGTGTTCAGTTAATGATGACTTTAAGTTGCACGGTGTAGGACTGCAGGGAGGTTGTGGCTGGAGCAAGTGTGTCCCTCATGTAGGCTGTAGTGGCAGCTCTCTCACAAGGAGGGGTTGCTCTGTTTTATTTTTTTTGTTTTTGCAGGGCTGGTTGTTATTTTTGTGTGTTGTCCGTGCAGTTAGTAGCAGTTGTCTCGGGAGCACCCTGGAGTATTGGCTGGGACAAGTTGTCTTCCCCAATACAGATGGTTTAAGGGTGCATAAATACCCACCGCCAGTACGCACATGAAGGCTAGGGTGCAGTTAGTTAGTTTGAGTTAGGCAGTTAGGAGGGTGTGCTCCTTTGTCGCTCAGTCTCTCTGTGGTTGTACTATGATTTGTTTTCTTTTTGCACTGGTTGTGACTCAAGCTAACAGTTAACATGAATACCGAGCACAGTAATACACTGGTTTCTGAGTTTCTCCAGCGACCATCTCATAGCACTTTAGCTCAGTTTGCCAAATCAGACCTAATGGACTTGGCAGTACATTTGGGTTGGTCTGAGACCAAGGGGGTACCAAAAAAGGCTGAGCTAAGGGGTATTGTTGAGGGGTTAGCTGTGTCTGTTGGTCTTTTGGAGGTGGCTCAGGCTCCAGCAACTCTTGTTGGGCCAGGTGTTGGGGATGGGGCTTGGTCATTTGAGCAGTGCTTGCAACTGGAGAGGGAAAAGGCAAAACTGGAAAGGGAGAGATTTCAATTTGAATTGGAGCAGGAGAAGCTGAAGGCTGCAGCAGCACTGGAGAAAGAAAGGGTTAAAATAGAGCGGCTGAGGTTGGAGCTAATGGGTGAAGGTAGAAGTGGGGCTACAGGGCTGCATCATGGCTTCAATGTTGCTGAAGGGTTGCGGTTGTTGCCAAAATTTGATGAAAAAGACCCTGACACATTTTTTGCGTTGTTTGAAAGAGTAGCAGGTATTAGAGGCTGGTTAGATGCTCACCAAACCTTGATGCTGCAGTGTATCTTCACAGGTAAGGCCCAGAGAGCTTTTTATGCCCTTAGCTCTGTTGACAGTGCTAATTATAGCAAAGTTAAAGCTGCAGTCCTTAAGGCGTATGAACTAGTTCCAGAAGCTTACAGGCAGAAGCTTAGGAACTGGAAGAAAAGAGACCAGCAAACCCATCTTGAGTTTGTTCAGGACATTTCAACTCAATTCAGTAGGTGGTGTTCAGCATCTAATGTGGAGTCATATGATGATTTGTGTGATCTGGTTGTGCTAGAACAGTTTAAAAGTTAATTACCTGCCCAACTAGCCATCTATATCACTGAAAAAAAAAGTTAAAACAGCAGTAGCAGTGTTGGCAGATGAATATGTGTTAGTGCATGGCATTGGTTTAACTGGTGGACAGGGCCAAAGGAACAACGGAGGGAGAATTTTAAGTTTAGGCCTAACATGCCTCCAGTAGCTCATGAGGTTTCTCATGCTGCTGTCAGACACGTGCCAGGGACAGTTGGGAAGTTTGATCCAGGCAGAATTTGTCATGCCTGTAGAAACAAAAGACACTGGAAAGGAGAGTGTCCCATTTATAAAGCAAGTCAGAAATCAACAAATGCCAGTGTGTATGTGAAACCAGCTGGCCTGGTGACCTCTGCACTTCACACAAACATGTCTGAGTCTGTGTATCCACCAGGGATTGGACCATCTAATACTGTGGATGAGATGTACACACCTTTTGTATCAAATGGTTTTGTATCTTTAGATGGACATGGGAAAGTACCTATCAAAGTTCTGAGGGACTAAGGGGCTAATCAGAGTCTTTTCTTGAGTAGTGTGCTACCTTTTTCAGCCCATACAGCGACTGGTGGGAAAGCTCTTGTACGGGGGATTGGGATGGTTACACTCTGGGTTCCTGTTCATCGTTTCCATTTGGATTCAGATTTGGTGTGTGGTGAAGTTGATATGGCCATCCGCCCTCAGTTGCCAATACAAGGGGTTGATGTCATCCTGGGCAATGATTTGGCAGGGTCAAAGATTTGGAAAGAAGGTCCACCACTTGTGTATGTAGGTTCAGTCTTGCAGGTGCCTAAGGAGTCTGAGTGTGCTAATGAAAATCCTAAACTGTTTTCCTCCTGTGCTGTGACCCGGGCCATGAGTAAAACTCGATCGGAACATGCTGAGCTTTTTGAACAAGGTCAGTCTCTCCAGACAGGTCTCTCTGAAGGACAGGAAGTGTCTAAGTTTTTCTCTATTCCTTTGCCTACACTTTCCAGGGAGGAATGCGTTAAGGAACAGGCACTAGATCTTACACTGAAGCCTTTATTTGAGATGATTGGTTCAAAAGGTGATCTCAAGAATGTCTCCAGTAGTTATTTTGTCAGTGATGGTTTACTGTTGAGGAAATGGGCTCGTGTGGTGAGTGTGGTCCAGGTCGTGGTTCCTTCAAAGTTCAGGAACGTGGTGTTGAGCACTTCACATGATGGTGTGGCAGGCCATCTTGGAGTAAAGAAAACTTACGATAAAGTGCTTCACCATTTCTTCTGCCCTCGGCTGAAAAAGGATGTTGCCAACTACTGTAAAACCTGTAAAACATGTCAATTAACAGGTAAGCCCAATCAAAAGCTGAAACTAGCTCCACTGTATCCAATTCCTGTTGTGGAGAAGCCTTTTGAGTATCTGTTGCTTGACTGTGTTGGCCCGCTTCCAAAAAGTAAAGGGGGTAACCAATATCTCTTAACGGTGATGTGTAAGAGCACACGCTATCCTGCTGCTTTCCTGTTGCGCTCTATAAAGGTCAAACCTGTGCTGAGGGCACTAACTTCCTTTATTTCAACTTTTGGTGTTCCAAAAATAGTGCAGACAGACCAAGGCAGTAATTTCATGTCCCGTACTTTTTGCCAAGTGTTAAAACAGCTGAGGGTTGAACATCACGTGCCCAGTGCCTATCATCCAGAGTCTCAGGGGGTTCTGGAGCGATTTCATCAAACGTTAAAATCTATGTTGCGTTCGTACTGTACCGAACTGTCTCAAGATTGGGAGGAAGGCCTGCCATGGTTATTGTTAGCAATACGGGAGGTGGCACAGACCAGTACTGGGTTCAGTCCAAATGAGCTAGTGTTCGGGGTCTACTAGCAGTTCTGGGGAATGATTTGAAACCTAAAGAGCCACCAGCAAATGTTTTGGAGTATGTAAATGATTTTCGTTGTTGACTGTACATTGCCTGCGCTACTGCTCACAAGGATCTTGGTGGCGCTCAAATAAAAATGAAGGAGGGCTTTGATCAAAAAGCTGAGACCCGGCTGTTTGAGCCAGGGGACCAGGTTCTGGCTTTGCTGCCTGTGGTTGGTTCACCATTTCAGGCAAGATTTAGTGGGCCTTATACAGTAAAAAGCAGAATCTCTGACAGGGATTATTTGATTGCCACACCCAACAGGAGGAAGGGTGGAAGGATAGTGACACACTTTCTGTAGGTGATGGTGTTGCAAAGGCCGTGGCCACAGTTGGCGCTGCGCCTTCAGATGATTTTGACATTCCCTCTGAGGCCATTCTGACTGGGAAGCTTAAAAATTCAGAATATTTGAACAGTCTTCCCAGTCAGTTTGGTTACCTTTCAGATGCCCAGCAGGAAGTGCTTCAGTCTCATTTGTCTCTCTTTTCAGATACACCATCACGTACTACCATGATTGAGCATGACATAGAGGTGGGGGATGCTATGCCTGTGAGGCAGCGTGCTTACAGGCTGCCAGTGGAAAAGCGTCAGCGTATGGAAAAGGAGGTGTATTTGCTGCAACATGGGTTGGCAGCACCCTCATGTTCAGGCTGGGCTTCTCCGTGTTTGTTAGTGGATAAGGCAGATAGGTCAGACAGATTTTGCACCGATTTTAGGAAAGTTAATGCAGTCACCAAGCTTGACTGTTATCCACTCCCTTGTATTGAGGATTGCATCAATCAAGTGGGTGGTGCCAAGTTTGTGACAAAACTGGATCTTTTGAAGGGGTATTGGCAGGTTCCACTGACAGCCAGGGCCAAAGAAATATCCTCATTTATTACACCATGGGGTTTGTTTTCCTATTCTGTCATGCCATTTGGCCTTCGAAATGCTCCAGCGACCTTCCAACATCTCATGAACAAGGTGTTAGCTGGGTTACCAGGGTGTTCAGCTTATTTGGATGACGTTGTGGTGGTTAGTGACACATGGGAAACTCATGTTCAGCGTTTGTGTGCAGCGTTTGACCGCTTGACTCAGGCAAATCTAACTGTCAATTTGGCAAAGTGTGAGTTTGCTAAAGCAACTGTAACCTATTTGGGTAAGGTGGTTGGTCAGGGTGAAGTTCGCCCAGTGCAGGCTAAAGTGGAAGCCATTCTCAATTATCCAGTGCCAGCATCTAAAAAAGAGCTGATGCGGTTCCTTGGGTTAGTGGGGTATTATCGTAATTTTTGCCCCAACTTCTCCACTGTGGTGGCTCCACTGACAAGCTTACTGAAAAAAAATACACCTTTTTACTGGTCCCCTTAGTGTCAGGCTGCATTTGAATGTGTACGAAATTTGATGTGTTCTGCTCCTGTGCTCTCAGCTCCATTCTTCCACAAACCATTTAAAATCCAGGTGGATGCTAGTGAAGTTGGTGCTGGGGCCGTGCTCCTACAGGAAGGGGAGGGGGGAGTTGACCTGTGTTTTTTTTTTCACGTAAGTTCAACCATCACCAGCTCAATTATTCAGTAATTGAAAAGGAGACTCTAGCTCTGATTTGGGCCTTAAATTTTTTTGAAGTGTATGTTGTCCCATCTCTGCCTGTGACTATTTACACTGACCATAACCCTCTAACCTTCTTGAGCAATATGCACAATGCCAATAGTAGGCTCATGAGGTGCCTGCTATTTCTACAGCCGTACACCTTGAATGTATGTCACATCAAAGGTCGTGATAATGTACTGGCTGATGCGCTTTCCCGTGCAACTTGTTGATTCTGCACAAGACCCTGATAGAGGGGTCTTGTGTTTATGGGGGGGCGGTGTGATGGCCCCTCACCTATAAAAGGCCTGTTTTTTTTTTCAAAATGGCTCTCTCTTCCCCCATGGATGGATGGTGCCATGGGGCACCCCAGCGTCATGTTTGTCTGGTTTGGTTTGCTTGTGTTATGTTGCCTTTTTGTTTCTTTATCACTACCTACACTTTAAATTCTGTTCCTTAAATAAATTCTCGGTTAATTTAACTGGTTGCTGTGTAGTCCTCCCTCCTTGGTTGTGCTCTTGAACGAGCAAGGCATAACAATGGCTAACTACTTGCAAATTCAGGTAACCACACCACAGAGCATTGCTTCTATTGTTGGAATCAATTTGAACCTCGGTGTAAATTTGACCACATTCAGTGTTAAACATATCCCAATCAACAAGATACCTATTTTTCATGTAATTTTGGGGAACCTTTCACGTAATACTTCAAAAAGTAGTTTGCAATGCCTTATAAGAAAATGAAATCTCTTCAGTACAACACATATGAGTGTATATATGAACAATATATAAAAGGTTTCTGTGGTGGCCGAAATTGAGCAAAAGAGCCTATTTTCTGACACAATACCAATTTATTTACAGATTCATGAGATCCATGGGTCAGAGGGCACTGGCCTAAGTCAACGGAGAGTGCACATTGGGGCACTTGATGCGTAATTTTCATCCTGGTTGCATGGCTACTGAATGTATCCTTGGTAAGTGAATAAATCTTGTAAACACAAAACACTAAAGTATCCTAAAAAACACTTAAATATACAAAAGACAACAGTTTTATTTTCAATCAAACTCAGAACTAGTCAGTGGATTCGAGAAGTAACGGAAGCTTGTCTTTGCGTTCAGCCCTCCAAAAGTGTACTTGAGGCTTCTGCAGTCTTGGATTGCACTGGTGCTGGTTGCAAGGCTCCCGAAAGTGCTTGCATATCTGGTAAGTAATTATAATTAGTAAACACAACACTATTGTTTTGTGCATAAACACATCATTATAAAACAGTTGTTTGCATTGGAAGGATTGTACTATGGTTAGACTTGTCTTTAACAGCCTCCGACACTAATTTCTGACAATTTTTGATTATTTACACTTGAAGCTATTACTATTCCAAGAAAACCTATCAGAAAAACGCATTTGAAGTTAATTCTTTTCAAAATTGATCATATCTGTGCAAACAGAGATTACTTACTCCCCAAAGCTGGTTTTTACAGCAGACTTCAAATTTAAAATTGGTGACATTGCTAACTACTTGCAAATTCAGGTAACCACACCACAGAGCATTACTTCTATTGTTGAAATCAATTTGAACCTCGGTGTAAATTTTACCACATTCAGTGTTAAACATATCCCAATCAACAAGATACCTATTTTTCATGTAATTTTGGGGAACCTTTCATGTAATACCTCAAAAAGTAGTTTGCAATGCCTTATAAGAAAATTAAATCTCTTCAGTACAACACATATGAGTGTATATATAAACAATATATAAAAGGTTTCTGTGGTGGCCGAAATTGAGCAAAAGAGCCTTTTTTCTGACACAATACCAATTTATTTACAGATTCATGAGATCCACGGGTCAGAGGGCACTGTCCTTTGTCAACGGAGAGTGCACATTGAGGCACTTGATGCGTAATTTTCATCCTGGTTGCATGGCTATTGCATGTATCTTTGGTGAGTGAATAAATCCTGTAAACACAAAACACTAAAGTAACCTAAACAACACTTAAATATACAAGAAAACAACTGTTTTATTTTCAATCAAGCTCAGAACTAGTCATATCTCAATGTGGACTATTCATTTTTTTCCAGTTTTCATCAGGGGATTCGAGAAGCAACGCAAGCTTGTCATTGCGTTTAGCTCTCTGAAAGTGTACTTGGTGCTTCTGCAGTCTTGGTTTGCAGTGGTGCTGGTTGCAAGGCTACCGAAACTGCTTGCATATCTGGTAAGTAATTATAATTAGTAAACACAACACTATTGTTTTGTGCATATACACATCATTATAAAACAGTTGTTTGCGTTGGATGGATTTTACTGTGGTTAGACATGTGTTTAACAGCCTCCAACACTAATTTCTGACCATTTTTGATTATTTTGAAGCTATTACTATTCCCAGACCAATGATATCCTTTTCAAATTTTTTCCCATCTTTGCAAATAAAACATAAAGTATATTTCACACAAAGCAAAGTATAAAAATTAAAAAAATTAAAAACATTGTAATAATAATAGCTTCATTTTTAATAATCACAGTGTCAGAAATTAGCAAAGGATATACAGATGGTTTCCATTGTTATTACTTTTGCGTTTTGGTTTATTGGATTTTTTTCACTTACCAGCCAAGAAATAATTTGCTGTAGCCATGCAACCAGGACCACAACAACCACACTGCAGCTACACATAGTGCACTCTCCGTATGCTTAAGCAGTGACAACTTGCTGCTATCCTCTTCTGGATCTCAGGAATCTTTCATAAACAAATGTTTCTGATTTAGATATGGCCCTTTTTGTGGGAAATTTACTTTTAAACCATTTTTTATTGATATGAGAAGTATTTAAATGTGTTTTCAGATCATAGTAAGAGTGTTGTAAAATTAACATTTCGTGACAAACAATAACTGAAAAATCTCTTTATTTGTTTTCTTTTTAAAAGTAATAACTTTGTGTTGAAATAATTCCAGTGTTCTGGAATGGGCTTCTCTCGGTCTGAAAAACACGATTCCGACACTACATTAGATCAGAGGTATTCAATTATATTTTCGTCTTATAGTGCTGCCTTTCAAAATGTGTTTTTCTATAATATCTTGGCTAGAAAAACACATTTTGAAAGGCGGCACACTGTATAAACTGAAAACATAGAAAACACCTCTAAAATGACAATTTCGGAACACTGGAATCACAAGTTATTACTTTTACAAGGTAAAAATATATTTTTTTTTTCAGATGTTTGCATTATTTAATTTTACACATCTAGAAAACATTTTGATAGGCAACATAATAATTAAGACTAAAACATAGAAAATGTCTTTGAAATGATGCAGTGCCGGAATCGTGCTTTTCAGACCGAGAGAAGACAATTTCGGAACACTAGAATCATTTCAACATAAAGTTATTACTTTTACAAGGTAAAACATAAAAACACATTTCCCAGTTATTGTTTGTAATGTTTAACAATATCTTGGCTAGAAAACCACATTTTGAAAGGCGCCACAATGAATAAGACAAAAAAAAACAATAATTAAGACGAAAACATAGAAAATATCTCTGAAATGATCTTTTTGTCAGACGAGCCTAAGTTGTTATCGTATTGGTTACCAATACCGTTTTAAGCTGTTCGTTATACATTAAGGTTGGTGGAGCCACCTGAATTGATGTGTTTATTTTGTTGAACCTATGTTAACGTATTGGTTGCCAATACCGCTTTAAGTTTATTCGTTATACATTGAGGTTGGTAGAGCCACCTGAATTGTTGTGTTTATTTTGATGAGCCTGTGTGAACGCATTGGTTTCCAATACCGCTTTAAGTTTATTATATTATATTGCTTGCCAGTTTAACCCCGGTTGCCAGGTTGTATAAACAGCTCAGCGTTTTCTTCGCAACTGATATTAATAATTAAGTTGACGATGAACACTTTTCGTTGCTCCGCTTGTCCAAATGTTATGGACGGGCTGGATGCACACGATCGTTGCACAGAATGCCTCAGTGTGCAGCACCTTCAGGACGCAATGTCTGATCCCTGTCCTGTCTGTGCTATGATGCCACTGGAAGCGTCATGCAGCTTTTTAAATACTGACGTTCAGCCGCAAGGTAAACACAAACGTCCAGTTGTGTCAACCAAAAAGCAAAAGGCTAAATCTGTTGATTTAGAACGCAGAGTGGATCAACTCTCTGTGACTGTGGAGCGTCTGCTACCTTTGCTTGCGGGGGCTCCAGCAACACAGATAAGCTCCATAAAAGAGCAGACTGCAGTGCCGGCTTCCTTGTCACCGTCTGCCTTGATATTTTCAGTCTTCTGATCAGGACGATGTGGTGTCTGTGGTTGCCTCAGACACGCTCTTTAATAAGCTGTCCTCTCTATTGCAGCAAGCAGGTGATCTGCAGCTAGACAGTTTATGAACACACTGACGACTCTGCGTCAGTTGTTGGATCAGTGAAGTCTACACAAAAGGCCATGCTGGCTCGTTTACAGTTGGACACTTTGGTGCCTCCTAGTGACTCAGGGAACATGTTCCTTCGTCCTGCACAGCGCACCATTCTGGTTGTTCCACAGTGAAGTGATTTTAAATCTGTCGTGGCCTCAGCTCTGGGAGCTGCCATGAAACCAGTTCACCCCGACCAAATGTCCCGCATGTTAGCAACAATGCAGGACCCAAATGAGGTTGGCTTAGGGAACATGCCAGCAGTAAAATCAAGCATTGCTTCACTGACTGTGTCCCCAGATGAGGCACTTCGTGAGCGTGTACGCTGTCCTAACAGTGAATGCCGCCGCTCAGATGAGTTGCTCTCTCGTGCTTATAACTCCACTGCCTTTTTGGGCAGAGTTTCTAATTCGTTGGCACACATGCTGGTGATGCTATACAAATCTTTTAATACATCTCCAGACCCATTGGCATCTGAGGTGCTGGAGCTTGCAATGCAAGCTATGGGCGTCATTGCCAACCAATGTGGCACGACCTTGGGCACATTGGTGCAGGTGCGGCGACAGGTGTGGCTGGCCCAATCCCCCCTCCCTGAAGTTTGTAGGAACAATCTGAGGCAACTTTCTCTGGCACCTGGACAGGTCTTTGGACCAGCACCGCAGGAGGCCTTGGACAGACGTATGTCTGTCACTGAGTCTTGTTTCCAGCATGTGGGTGTAAGCCCTGTTTTCAGAGCTCCATACATCCCTGCTGCCAGCCGCCCCACGTACATAGCGCCAAGGCCTGTTCAGGGGCCTTCTCGTCAGTTTTAGCAGCTGCCTAGCTATGCCACTGCTGGATACCAGGGATAACCCACCTGTCGAAAGGAACGGGTGCTTGCCTGCTACTGCACACTCAGGAGTGCGACCAACTGTGATAAGGGATTTACTAAAGGCAGATGCCTTAGCAGAAGAAATTCAATTGTTATTAAGCAAGGGCGCCATAGAAGTGGTCGACCCTGTTGTTCACCCAGGAGGGTTCTTTTCAGTTTATTTTCTTGTGCCAAAAAAAGACGACGGGTTCAGGCCGATTTTGGATTTAAGAAGGCTGAACCGGTTTTTAAAGGTGCTGCTATTCCGAATGCTCAAGACATTGGATGTGTTGCAGGCAGTCACACACCATGATTGGTTTGTGACTATAGATCTCAAGGACGCTTATTTTCATGTGCCCATTGCCTGGGAGCACAGGCGTTTCCCTCGTTTTTCGTTCAAGGGAAAGAATTATCAGTTCAGAGTCCTACCCTTTGGCCTATCACTGGCACCAAAGGTGTTTTCCAAATGTGTTCAGGTGCCATTAGAACCACTTCAGATGGAGGGCATAAGAGTGCTCCCCTACTTGGACGACTGGCCGAACAGGTCAGACACCATGTTCACCGACTGCTGGCACATATTACGGGGGTACTCTGGGATTCAAAGTCAACCAGGAGAAAAGCTGGCTGACTCCAGTTCAAAAGGACTCATTTCTTTGGCATCACCCTGAATTCCAACACCATGCGGGCCTGTCCCACACCAGACAGGGTTAGTGCAATTTTAACAGGTGTGAGCAATCTTCATGTTGGAGGCTTTCATCATTATGTCTCTCTCCTTCGGCTATTGGGGAAAATCACGGCAGCCACTGTGGTCATACCATTGGGCCTTCTTCGGCTGAGAGCGTTTCCGAGATGACTGCTTCAACTGCGTCTGTGCCCAGTGCGGGACAGGCATGTCAGAGTAAAGATAACGCACCGTTGCATGCTCACGCTGGAACCCTGGTCCAAGGTTCAACTCCTCAATCAGGGAGTTCCGTCGACATTTCGTTGCCAGACTTCACTGTCGTGTTTTCTGTGCAATGACAATAAAGGTAGTCTAAGTCTAAGTCTAAGTTCCACTTGGCCCACCACCTGGAAGGTGGGAAGTAATCCGGACGGACGCCTCCCTCATCGGTTGGGAGGGGGTTGGCGTCGACAGGGTGTGAACAGGATCTGGCCCCCTCAGTTACGCACACTGCACATCAACACTCTGGAGTTGATGGCAGTGCTGTTGACACTGCGCCATTTTCAGAATGTATTGGTACGTTCAGAAAATGTTGCAACTGTCTTTTACATCAATCATCGGGGTGCACAAGATCGGCAGCTGCTCTTCAGGTTGCTCACATGATCCTTATATGGAGCCAAAGCAACCTTCTTTGCATCCTTCTGGAATCGCCAAACTTTATTCCGGGCAAATGGAGACCGGTTGAACTTCTCAGGCAGTAAATTGCTTGCAGCAAACATACAATACAATATTCACACAACCAAACCTGCGTGACTGTTCGCATCCCACCATCCACCCTCCCACGCTCCATGTTGTACAGCAACTGCTAAAAAGAAACTAAAAAAAAACTGCAGATCTGCTGAAAGATGATGCCGACGTTCGAAACTGACAGTCCATCTTGAAATATTTAAAGAAAAACATAAAAATTACAATAAGGCACTTAGACACGCCAGAATGACCTTTCTCACGAAGGTCATTACAGAAAATACAAACAATCCCAAAGTTATTTGCAACAATTGACCGCTTAACAAATAATGACACTAAGCGGCAATTTGAAACCCCCACTGTTTCACTCTGTGAGGACTTTGCAAACCACTTCAGGGGTAAGATTAACCTCATCCGAGCCAGTCTCCTCTCAAATCAAAATGTAGTCTTAACTAGCAATGTCCTTCCTCCCCCACCCGAGGAGACACTGGGGCGTTTTGTCTTGGTTGACGCAGGGATGCTTGGCAGAGCTTTCTCCCAAGTAAAATCAACAACCTGCCTTCTAGACCCCATACCTACACCCTTATTAAAAACATTATAAATTACTCCCTGCAAACAGGCATCTTTCCCGACGCTTTTAAAAAAGCAGTGGTAAGGCCCCTCCTGAAAAAGAATAATCTTGACCCTGAGGATCTAAACAGTTTTCGGCCAATATCAAATCTACTAGAAACAAATAAAATTTCCGAAAGGTTTAAGTCTAGATTTAGAGCGAACTATAGTACAGAGACGGCACTGCTAAAAATCGTTAACGACATCAGGTGCAATTTAGATGGTAAAC
Source organism: Paraplagusia blochii (assembly GCA_016785265.1). Classification (NCBI taxonomy): domain Eukaryota; kingdom Metazoa; phylum Chordata; class Actinopteri; order Pleuronectiformes; family Cynoglossidae; genus Paraplagusia; species Paraplagusia blochii. Next base: position 51,133 of record JAFBJS010002845.1, on the reverse strand, counting down.
GACTCTCAGTGCTGGTTCTACTGGATCTAACTGCAGCTTTTGATACAGTTGACCACCACATACTAAAACACAGATTAAAACACCTGGTGGGCCTCTCTGATACAGTACTAAAATGGTTCAAATCATACCTTGATAACAGAATTTTTTGTTCAGCTTGACACTTGCTCCTCGGGCCTCTACAAAATAAACTGTGGGGTTCCGCAAGGGTCAATTCTAGGCCCAATACTTTTCAGTCTATATATGCTCCCCTTTGGCGACATAATCAGGAGGCACGTCGTAGACTTTCACAGCTACGCCGATGACACTCAGCTATATATTGCTGTATCTCCTGAGGACACAAGCCCACTAGACAAATTAAATGGCTGCATTTTAGATATTAAAACTTGGATGGCAGAAAATTTCCTCCAGCTCAACCAAGACAAAACTGAAGTCCTGATCATCGGTCCTGAGGCTGACAGAGAGAAACTTTCTGTGAAACTAAATTGCTTAAAAAAAAAAATTGTGAAGAACCTGGGTGTCATTTTTGACCCAGAATTAAACTTTTCAGCACACATAAAAACATGACAAAAATGGGTTATTACCACCTTAAAAACATAACAAGAGTTTGTCCGTTTCTCTCTCGACCAAACACAGAGGTGCTAATGCATGCTTTTATTTCAAATCGCATTGAGTATTGTAATGCCCTGCTTTTTGGTCTTCCAACAAAAAGCCCTCTCCCTCTCCAAGTGCTTCAAAACTCAGCTGCATCTGTGCTGACAAAGACTGGAAAGCGGGAGCACATTACTCCAGTCTTAAAATCACTGCATTGGCTCCCTGTGCGTTTTAGGACCGATTTCAAGATTCTATTCACAGTTCATAACTGTTTAAACGGTCTAGGGCCTTCATATCTATCAGACCTCATCAAGCTGTATAACCCCTTCCCGTACTCTGAGGTCATCTGCTCTAACTTTATTAAACATCCCAACCGCCAGACTCAAATTCCACAGCGAGGCATCCTTTCAGTCCCGCGGCCCACGCCTTTGGAACAGCCTACTCGAGGGCATAAGGATTGCCGAGTCTGTAGCAGTTTTCAAAAGTAGATTGAAGACCCACCTCTTTGGCCTCGCCTTTAACTAATACGGGCAAGGCTAGGGAGGTACTGACCCTCTAAGCCAGTGTTCTCCTCCATCCCCGCAGTATTACAAATATCTATGTTCTCTTTACTTCCCGCGCCGCTGTTTCGCTTTGTTCTTTTGTTGTTTACATGTTATGTTCTGCTTTTATATGCTTTCTGTGTTTTGCCCGCCTGCCCGTCCTGGGTGAGGATCCCCTCCTTTGTCTTTCACCCTGAGGTTTCTCCCCTTTTTTTTCCCCGCTCCAAAAACGCAGGGTTTTCTGGGAGTTGTTCCTCAGCCGCTGTGAGGGTCTATAAGGGCAGGGGGCCCATAAAACCATTGTAAAGCACATTGAGCCTGCCCTGTGCATGAAATGTGCTATGTAAATAAAATTGAAATTGAAATCCGCGCAGCATACCTGCCCGGATGTCTGAACAGTGTGGCAGACACATTGTCACGCTACAAAGTGTGTCAAGGAGAATGGTGCTTACACCCAGATATGGCTGCTCAAGTCTGGAAGACATATGGCAGGGCAACTGTGGAACTATTTGCAAGTGTTGCAACAACCCAGTGCCCGAGGTGGTTTTCCCTGAGGGACGAACCAGCAGCGATTGGCCAAGATGCTCTGGCTCACAGCTGGCCGCAGGTGATCCTTTATGCTTTCCCTCCCCTTCCACTGTTGTGGAGGGTCCTTTGTCGCATTCGCAGTCACAACCACTATGTGTTGTTGATAGCTCCTCATTGGCCCTCCAGACCATGGTTCCCCCTTCTACTTTCGTTGGTGGTGGAACACCCTTGTCATCTACCCAGCAGATCCGACCTGCTGACACAGATGGAGGGGCGGATTCTGCATCCATGCCCCGACCGTCTGAAGCTGTGGCTGTGGCCCCTGGGGCCCCCGGGCTATTCTTGGAATGTTCAGTGGGGACCAGGAACACTCTGGTAAACGCACGGGCGGAGTCCACCCGCCGCTTGTATGCAAACAAGTGGAAGGTGTTTGGTGATTGGTGTTCGGAACGCAACATTGACCCCTTCAATTGTTCCGTTCCCCAGGTTTTGGATGTCCTGCAACATCTTTTAGAACTTGGCAGGGCTGCATCAACACTTAAGGTGTATCGCTCGGCAGTTGATGCAGTTCCACTTGGTTCGCAACTTGTGGCGGCCTTCTTGAAAGGAGCATTCTGCCTTAATCCTCCTCAGTCAGTGCAGAGCCCGACATAGGACCTAAACATTGTCCTTGAGGCGCTTTGCTTGCCTCCTTACGAACCCCTGTCCACTGCAGACCTTAAGTGGTTGCCACTTAAAACTACATTCCTTCTTGCAATAACAACAGCCCGTCATGTGAGTGAGCTACATGCTCTCTCTGTGGGTGCTAGTTGTCTTCGTTGGGGCCCCATGCATGTCTCATTATGGCCCAACCTAGCTTTTCTTCCAAAAGTGTTTTCCCCACAATTTAGTAATCAGCCAATTTTGCTGGCTGCTTTACCAGCAGAGGGCACTGACGTACGTTCTGAGTTGTGCCCGGTCAGAATTCTCAAGTCTTATTGTGATACAATAGCTGCTTTTCGTACAACCGATCAACTGTTTGTTTGCTTTGGTGGTATCCATAGGGGAGGCCCCTTGTCAAAACAACGGCTCTCCCATTGGGTCGTGAAGGCAATCACTCAAGCCTTTCCCTGTTCACTGTCATTCGACGCCTGCTCAGGCAACATCTTGGGCAGCCCTCCCGGGTGTGCAGCTTTCTGAGATTTGTGCTGCTGCAACTTGGTCTACTACAAGTACATTTGCCCGATACTACAGACTGAATGTAGGCCCGGAACGTGGATCTCATGAATCTGTAAATAAATTGGTATTGTGTCAGAAAAAAAGGCTCTTTTGCTCAATTTCAGCCACCACAGAAACCTTTTACATATTGTTTATATATACACTCAAATGTGTTGTACTGAAGAGATTTAATTTTCTCATAAGTCATGCAAACTACTTTTTGAAGCATTACGTGAAAGGTTCCCCAAGATTACATGAAAAATGGGTATCTTGTTGATTGGGATATGTTTACCACTGAATGGGGTAAATTTACACAGAGGTTCAAATTGATTCCAACAATAGAAGCAATGCTCTGTGGTGTGGTTACCTGAATTTGCAAGCAGTTAGCAATGTTACCAATTTTAAATTTGGAGTCTGCTGTTATAACCAGCTTTGGTGAGTAAGTAATCTCTTTTTGCAGATATATGATAAATGTTGAAAAAAATTAACTTCAAATGCGTATTTCTGATAATTTTTCTTGGAATAGTAATAGCTTCAATGGTAAATATTCCGAGATTGTCAGAAATTAGTGTTTGAGGCTGTTAAACACACAAGTCTAACCATAGTAAAATCCATCCAACGCAAGCAACTGTTTTATAATGATGTAAGTATCCACAAAACAATATCAAACAATTGTGCTCTGTTTATTGAATATATTTACTTACCAGGTATACAAGCACTTTCTGGAGCCTTTCAACCAGCACCACTGAAAACCAAGTTTGCAGAGGCTTCAAGTAACACTTTCGGAGGGCTGAGCGCAATGACAAGCGTCCGTTGCTTCTTGAATCTCCTGTTGGAAACTGTAAAAAATGAATAGTCCCCAATGAGATATGACTAGTTCCGAGCTTGATTCAAATTAAAACTGTTGTCTTTTTGTGTATTTAAGCGTTTTTTGGATACTTTAGTGTTTTGTGTTCATGGAATTTATTCACTTACCAGAGATGCACTCAGTAGCCATTCCACCAGGATGAAAATTACGCATGAGGTGCCGTAATGTCCACTCGCCGTTGCCACAGGACAATGCACTCTGTTATGTTATTTTTTTTTTTTTTAATTTGGAGTCTGTGGTTCTAACCAGCTTGGGGGAGTAAGTTATCTTTATTATATATTTTGAGTGTTTCAGGTACAGCAATTTATTACAGTTCGCAAATTGATTTTCTTATATTTAATTTTGACAACAAAATATTATGTACAAAAAAATATAACATTCTAACTCTCCAAACGCAATTTAATACTGAAACCACTATAGAGAAAGAGTGTTTTGGGTGTTTCTTTTAGAACATCATTGTTACATGTTATATAGTAATTTTTTTTTAGAATCAAAATAAAATTGACAAAAAAATAACTCATGTGATTCTTTTTATGCCTACATACAGAAATGCCTTTCTTGCAATTCTGCTAGGACTACCTGGAAACTTTTTTTTTAATTAATAATACAGAAATCTCTAAAAAGTGTTTTGTCACAGTAGGATTCCATCCTTTGCCAACACTAATTTGAGTGGGTTATCTTCTGCCTGCATCAGCCAAAAATGTTTTGGATTCTTTTAAAAATTAGATATGATGTTGGCAAAGGGTGCAAATCCATTCTTTGCCAACACTATAATAAAATACATTCAAACTTTCATTTTTTTATCCAGGTTTTACACAGTACAGGTTTGAAATGTATATTAGTTACACACAGGGCATAAAAGAAACCGTTATTCATTGTAGTTTACACTGCAGCATATAATTAAAAAGACGGCAATCAAATTCACTAACAACCAAAAAAGCAACCTGATTTCTGCAATAGTGTTGTACTGCAGTGTAAGCTTTTTTGAAAATAAGGGTTACACCGCTGTCTTATGTAGTTAAACATTTCAGAATACCAAATCGTTTGGACAATACACTGAGTGCAAAATTATTAGGCAAGTTGTATTTTTCAGGATTAGTTTTATTATTTAACAACTTTGTTCTCAATCAACCCAAAGACTCATCAATATCAAAGCTGAATATTTATGGAAGTTAGAGTGAGATTTGTTTTTTTGTCTCTTTTAGGAAGATGTCTGTATTTGCAGGTAAACATTACTGTGCAGAAATATTAGGCAATGCAATAAAAAACAAATATATAGCCATCTCACTTATTTATTTTTGCCAGGTAAACTGATAATACAACTCAAAATGTACAAATGAACATTTCTGACATTGAAAAACAGAACAAAAACAATCAGTCACCAATATAGCCACCTTTCTTCATGAGAACATTCAAAAGCCTTCCATCCATAGATTCTGTCAGTTTTTTTTATGCTTTCACGATCAATATTACGTGCAGCAGCAACTACAGCCTCCCAGACACTATTCCGAGAGATGTACTGTTTCCCCCCCGATGTAGATCTCACGTTTTATGAGAGACCACAGGTTCTCTATGGGGCTCAGGTCAAGTGAACAAGGGGGCCATGACATTACTTTTTCATCTTTTAGGCCTTTGCTTGCTAGCCACGCAGTGGAGTATTTGGATGCATGTGATGGAGCATTGTCCTGCATAAAAATCATGTTTTTTTTGAAAGATGCCTACTTCCTCCTGTACCACTGCTTGAATAAGGTGTCTTCCAGAAAGTGGCAGTAGGTCTGGGAGTTGAGTTTGAGTTCATCTTTAACTCAAAAAGGTCCAACCAGCTCATCTTTGATGATACCAGCCCATTCTAGTACCCCACCACCACCACCTTGTCCACCGTGTCGGAGTGGAGCTCTCTGCCCTTTACAGATCCAGCCACGGGCCCGTCCATCTGGCCCATCAAGACTCACTCTCATCTCATCAGTCCATAAAACCTTAGAAAATCCGTCTTTAGATATTTCATGGTCCGGTCTTGACGTTTTATCTTGTGTGTCTTGTTCAGTGGTGGTCGTTTTTCAGCATTTCTTACTTTGGCCATGTCCCTGTGTATGGCACATCTTGTGCTTTTTTACACTCCAGTTACGTTGCAACTCTAAAATATGGCAAAACTGGATGCCAATGGCATCTTGGAAGCTTGACGCTTGATCCTCCTCAAATCATGTGCAGTTACTTTGCGCCTTTTCTTTTCATCAAGCTTCTTGCGACCCTCTTGGTTATTTGTAATGAAACGCTTGATTGCACGGTGGTCACACCTCAAAAGTTTGGAAATTTCAAGAGTGCTGCATCCCTCTGCAAGACATCTTACAATTTTTGACTTTTCAGATTCAGTTAGATCTCTCTTCTGACCCATTTTGCCAAAGGAAAGGAAATTGCCTAATAATTATGTACACCTTATATATGTGTGTCATTATACCACACCTCTTCTCATTACAAAGATGCATATCACCTGATATACTTATTCAAGAGTAGGCTTTCAAGCTTATAAGGCTTGTAGCAGGACAACATGCATAAAATGGATAATGTGGTCAAAATACTTATTTGCCTAATAATTCTGCACTCAGTGTAGGCCTGAGGCTTTAGTTATTGCAATTACTATACTTTATGTATCATATATGTTTGGTAAATTGACATGTTGTGGTATGTGTGGTACCACAGTGGTATATGTGGTAATTTACTAGATTCCTACTAACATCTTGCAGTACTTATTAATTCTCATACAATCATGCATTGATTTGTTTTCTCCCAAAATATGTTTTTTTGAAAGACATTAGTAAGAGAGCAGCATCCGCAAGGAAAACAATAGAGAAAATTACATACTGTTGAAAATTAATTCTATTTTTTTTCTTGTACTTAATATTGCATGAACATGTGCATAACTGCCGATTCATTGGGAGCCTGATTCAAAGCACCCACAGGGTGCTTTGAAACACAGAGGAGGGAGGAGGGGAAAAAAGACAACTCCAAACTAGGTTCCGCGGGGGGAGCACAGTGTGGGATTAGATAAAAAACCCTCAGCATTAAGCACAATCAAAACACTGTAACAAGACTCAGACACCTGCACATGTGGATGAGGGAAGGGATGTGGGGGAGGGAGGTCACAGCACAATCACGGCTGGGAGGGCTGCTGCAAAACTGCGCTGTCCTCGACCATCATGATCACGCCGCAACAGGGGAAGGAGGGGGGTGAGGGGCCAAAGAAGGCGTTGAGTTTGGGGTAGGGTAAATGTTCCAAAAAGGGGGGAGGGTGGGAGCATTCTTGTCTGCAGAAACATCCAGGAGAGTGGAGAATGAGCATCCTTGAAGGCCGCTTATGTCTGGGAGCCAATGAAAATAGTAGATTGTTTTGGGACAGGGCGACTCTGGAATTTTTCTGTCTGCCCTTGAGTCTCTCTGAGTCAATAGAGAAAATTACATACTGTTGAAAATTAATTCTCTTTTTTTTCTTGTACTTAATATTGCATGAACATGTGCATAACTGCCGATTCATTGGGAGCCTGATTCAAAGCACCCACAGGGAGAGCAGAGGAACAACCATCATGAACATAAATATGTACAGGCGTGCCGCGTACCATACCGCACATAGTGAGAAGATTGTAATAATATGGTCATTTAAAATTGCATTACCCATAATGAAATAAGACTTTAAATAAGGTAAAATGTTTTTGGTAAAGAAATTTCCATTTTATGCTTTTCACTGTTTGTTTTGACAAACCACATGATTTGTGAGATTGCTCCTGAAGTTTTGCTTAAACCTTTTGACCATGCAGCTCTGAATGACTCAAATGTATGCACAGACTCTGAACTCTGACAATAACATTACAAATTACATGTATTAACTGTTGGTTTTCAATCCATAATTTTAAAGGGTCTAAGAACCATGATGTCAAGTATGAAGGCAAACTTTCCAATCAGTAGATCCCAGTAAATTGAATAGTCTTAATGTGAACATAAAGCCCTTTCATCTTTGACTTAAAGCAGGCAAAGTCTCTACATCCATTAAGGTTTCTGGTGCTTAATGAGTTCTACCACTGCTGACACCGAGTTGAGTGATACTGAGGCTGTCAACACCTTTTGTTTACTGTATCTGGATGCAAGGATGAACTTAGTTTTAGTCTCAGTAGCACTCAACCCAGTGTCAGCACACATTAGCTTCATTAAGAACCTGGAATGGCAAAATAAGATGAGGCTTTTCCTGAAATTAAGGAAAGACTAAAACCTTTCATTAGACTGGGAGTAATTAGAATCATCTCCATACAATGTAATATAAAGTTTTGAATAAATGAAAATGAAAAAAAATTATATTGAAGAGAAAAACCAACAATAGGATCATGTAATTTGTAAGAATTATGTGTACAGAAGCTGTGCACACATTCAGGATAAGACATTTGGTGAAACAACATTTGCTTGGAATCTATTACAGCATCTGTTTTGACAAAACAAGGAATAAGATTAAATTCCTTTTTTTCCACGTCTGCCCTCTGGGACAACATGAGTGAGTTGTCACAACGAAGAGAGCTCGGACCAGGAGCCCCCGCCACTGGTCCCAGTTCATCTTTCTCCCTCACAGTTGACACCAGGGCCGCTGTTTCGGGCTCCATCCACGTTTTCAGTAAATTCAAATGATAAATTTGGGTTTCCCCCCTCCTGTCCGAACACTCCACCTAATAATCAACATCACCGACCCGCCACGAAGGGTCCTTGCCACTTGGCGAGCAGCTTTGATGTCGATGATGGGAGTAGACCAAAACTTTATCCCCTGGCAAAAATGACGCAGCTTAGCTTCCCTGTCATACAGACAACGCTGATGCTCCTGGGCCCAGAGCAAATTCACCCGTGGCTCCTGACCCAATGCGTGAAGTTTTACTCTCAGATCCAGAACGTACTGAATCTCATTCTTAGTGGCGCTTGGACCTTCCTCTCAGCTTTCCTTAAACAAGTCCAACACACCCCTCGGCTTTCTGCCGAATAATAGTTAGGGAGAAAATCCCGTGGAGGACTGGGGAACCTCCCGTACTGCAAACAACAGGGGGTCTAGCCACTTATCCCAATTTGGACTTCTGAATGAACTTCCGAAGTTTTATTCAACCACTTCACCAGCCCGTCAGTCTGAGGGTGGTAAACGCTCGTCCGAATAGACTTTATGCCCAATAATCTGAACAATTCTTTCAGGGTCCGTGACATAAACGATGTCCCCTGATCTGTCAAGATCTCTTTTGGGATCCCGACCCGCGAGATGATCCGAAAAAGCGCGTCTGCGACACTCTTCGCAGAGATGTTGCGCAGCGCCACAGCTTCCGGATATCTCTTGGTGTAGTCAATGACTACCAGAACAAACCGGAAACCGTGCGCACTGCAGTGAAACGGCCCGATGAGGTCCATTCCAATACGCTGAAATGGAACCTCCATCAGTGGCAGTGGCCGCAGTGGCGCACACGGTGTGACGGTTTAAAGTTTTCTGGTAGCCCATGTGACCAGCCATTGGATGGTGATGAGCTGCCTGTAATATGATCTCCCGGTGGCTCCTCGGCACCAACAGCTGGGCACATGCACCACCGTCTCCCATTCCCTGGCACACTCTATATAATGTGTCTCTGATTATTATAAAATAGGGAAAAGATAATGTAGTTCCTGGTTTTACTAACTGGCCATCAATTTTGGCCACCTGCTCGAAAGCATCACGCAAGGTGTTATCACGTGTCTGCTCGGGCGGAAAATCCTCAGCCGGGCTTAAAACAGGCGCGCGCTGAGCTTCCGCCACCGCCACGGCTGTAAGCACTGTATCTCCACTATCCTTTCCTTATAGCCCGACCCCAGTCTTCTGCAATCTAAAAAATCCTGGCCAATCGGTTCCTAATACAATAGAGTGTGACAGCTGAGAGCTGACCGCTCTAAAAAATCCTGGCCAATCGGTTCCTAATACAATAGAGTGTGACAGCTGAGAGCTGACCGCTGTCCGGGCTGTCTGCAGCCCCAACACTCCTGCCCAGGCATCTGAGCGGCTCCCTGTGGGGCAGGTATAGCATTCCGCGCGGCCGGGACCTGTAACATAGGAGAAGAGATGTGAGGCTTTTTATGGTCTTCCCGTTGCTGGAGTCTTGGAGGTGTGGAGGGCTGCACCGCTGTTCTCCCATGGGGCAACGACGTAGGGCAGCTCTCAGCCGATGAGGCTGACATCACGACCTCAAGACGGATGCACCGCCAGATGATTCTGCGCCAGCTCCACCACCTCCTTCAGCTTTCCCGGTCGATTGTACCGCACCCACTGTGCAGTTCTGGCCGGGAGTCCCTCTACGAACTGCTCCAGCACCACCGCCTCCAGCATCCGTTCAGCATCCAGTGAAGGCCCTGGCTGCAGCCACTTGCTGCGCAGTCCCGTAGTTGTTGGGCGAAGGTGAATGGACGGTCCTCTGACCCCAGCCTCGCTCTCCGGAACCGATACCAATGGTCGGTCCAGCACAGCTTTCCTGATGTCCTTGTAACTCCCCCTCGCTGCTGCTGTCTCTACTAGTATAGAGAAAGGTGTTATCAGGAGAATTACTCTCACCTGTGTTATATGCTGCACCTGCCTTGTCACTCTTGTGCTCATCCTGCTGCAGCTGACCACTAACCTCTGCCCTGCCTCCACAGAGAGCTCCGCCTTTTGGCTTAGCTCTTTCTTCACCACAACAGATCGATACAGCAAGCACATTACTGCGGTCACTGCCCCAATCCGCCTGTCAATCTCCCGTTCCATCCTTCCCTCAGTCGTGAACACGACCCCAAGATACTTAAACTCCTCCACTTGAGGCAGGATCTTGCTTGAGGGTACTTACCACCTTTTTCCGGTCGAGAACCATGTCCTCAGATTTAGAGGTGCTAATTTTCATGCTAGACGCTTCACAATCGGCTGTGAACCGCCCCAGTGCATGCTGTAGGTCCTGGTTTGCAGAGGCCAACAGAACAACATCATCTGCAAACAGCAGAGATGAAATTTGTCCAACATCCGCTGGGAACAGTTACGACTTATTACCGGCAATGCGAACCAAGCTCCTGCTCCGTTCATATAGGGACTGGACAGCTCTTAGCAAAAAGCCTTCAATCCCTTACTTCCTGAGTACCCCCCACAAGAGTCCTCGAGGGACCTGGTCGAAAGCCTTCTCATGTGGACACATGTGGACTGGTTGGGCAAACCCATGATCCCTCAATAACTCTCCGGAGGGTGTAGAGCTGGCCCTTGTTCCACAACCAGGATGAAAACCGCATTATTCCTCTTGAATCCTTGGCCGAATTATCCATTCCAATTCCCTGGAGTAAACTTTCCCGGGAGGAGGAGTGTGATCCCCCGAAGCACACCCTCTGGTCCCCCTTTTTAAAAATAGGGACCACCACCCCAGTTTGCCACTCCAAAGGTACCGACCTTGAATGCCACGCAACGTTGCAGAGACGTGTCAGCCAAGACAGTCCAACAACATCCAGAGACTTCAGGTACTCGGGGCGGATCTCATTCACCCCCGGCGCCTTGCCACCCAGCAGCTTTTTAACTGCCATAGTGACTTCAGCACAGGAGATTGGTGAGGACCCTGTCTCTCCTTTCCCTGAGGAAGGCATGTCAGTGGGATTTAGGAGATCCTCGAAGTATTCCTTCCACCTTCCGACAACATTTCCCACAGAGGTCAACAGCTACCCATCCCAACTGTAAACGGGGAGGACAGGGAACAAGCTTCCCCCTTCTTGTTGGACGGTTTGCCAGAATTTCTTCGTGGCCAACCGATAATCCTCCTCCATGGCCTCCCCAAACTTTTCCCAAGCCCGAATTTTTGCTTCTGCCACTGCCCTTGCAGCAGCCGCTTAGCCAGCCTGTACCTTGTGATTGTTTTAATACTTTAGAGCAGGCTATGATACTATGATTGGTTAAATGCTATGGAACTGGCCTTTGATTGGTCAATACTTCCAGCTGGTCTGTGATTGGACTATGTTCACTGAGCTGTGTTGTGATTGGTCAATACCATGAAGCTTTTGTGTGATTGGTCAATGTACAGTGAGCTTGCCTCATAGTAAACTAATCTACTCTGTACTTGGTCAAAGATTGTAGAGCTGACCTGTGATCGGTCTATGTTCTCCAATCTGGATGGTGATTGGTGAATACTTTGGAGATGGTTTGTGATTGGTCTATGTCCTCTAAGCTTAGCAGTGATTGGCCAATACTTTTGAGCTTGTCTGTAATTGTCTATGTCCACTGAGTTAGGCTGTAATTGGTCAATACGATGGGGCTTGCGTGTGATTGATCAATGTTCACTGAGCTTTCCTGTGATTTAGACTATATATATATATGTATATATAGACTATTCTGCTCTGTGATTAGTCAAAGATTATAGAGCTGGCCTGTGATTAGTTTATTACTTTAGAGCTGGCCTGTGATTGGTTAATTATCAAAACTGTCAAAATAGGTTAAAGAGTTAAGTTAGGCAACTGGCCATTCAGTTGGTCAGAAAAGACTAATCTACTCTCTTCTTCTTCCCGCTTATCCCGTTTTTCAGGGGTTGCCACAGCGAGTCAACAACTTCCATCATCCCTGTCCTCCGCATCCTCCACTCCAACTCCAACCACCTCCATGTCCTCCCTCACCGCATCCATAAATCTCCTCTTTGGCCTTCCTCTTCGTCTCCTACCTGGTAGCTACATGTCTAGCATTCTTCTCCCAAAATAACCACTGTCCTCCTCTGGACATGTCCAAACCATCTTAATCTGGCTTCTCTAGCTTTTTCTCCAAACCTTCCCGTCTGTGTTCTCCCCTGATTACCTTGTGCCTGATCCTGTTCATCCTTGTCACCCCCGAAGAGAATCTCAGCATCTTTAACTCTGCCACCTCCAGCTCTGCCTCTTGTCTTCTACTTATTCCTAGTGTCTCTAGTCCATACATCATGGCTGGTCTCACAACTGTCCTGTAAACCTTTCCCTTTACCTTAGCTGACACTCTTCTATCACAAATCCCTCCAGATTCCTTTCTCCAGTTGTTCCATCCTGCCTGTACTCTATTCTTCACCTCTCTTCCACAGTCTCCACTGCTCTGAACAGTTGAGCCTAAGTATCTGAACTCCTCCACCTTCTCCACCTCTGCTCCTTGTAATCTCACCACTTCACTGTTCCCCTTTTCATTCACACACATGTACTCGGTCTTGCTACGACTGACCTCCCTCCTTCCTCTCCAGTGCAATCCTCTACCTCTCTAGGTTCTCTTCTAGCTGTTGCCTGCTCTCACTGCAGATCAGAATATCATAATCAGACATCATTGTCCATGGAGACTCCTGTCTGACCTCATCACCAGAGCAAACAAAAAGGGGCTCAGGGCAGATCCTTGATGAAGTCCCACCTCTACCTTAAAGTCATCTGTCCTTCCAACAGCACACCTCACCACTGTTGTGCTGTTCTAATACATATCCTGAACCAGTCTAACATACTTGCCCACCCCTCGTGACTTCCTCATACAAAACCACAGTTTGGAACTCTGTCAAATGCCTTTTCCAAATCTACAAAAACACAATGCAGCTCCTTCAGACCCTCTCTGTACTTCTCCAACAACATCCTTAAGGCAAATATTGCATCTGTGGTACTCTTTCTCAACCTCAATAAATCAAGCACAACGTGTGTTCCCGCTTTTCCCACTACTACACTTTTTTATTGCTTTTTATTGCTAATATAGGCTGTGTTTACTGAATTTTTGACAGGCATACAACCACTCTATGGAGCAGTGCAATTGGAACCAATGCCTCAGAGACTGCAGCGAGAAGCAGCCATTGGTCCTTGCCTATGCGCAATCTCTTGATTCTGTAAAACCTTAACATTTTTGAGTTAGGTTTTTCCCATTTGTGCCAAAATTATATTATAAAGTATTGTTAGAAAAAAAGCAACAATGTCAAATGAATGCTTCTTAATCAGACAAGCATGATCCAGTCAAAACATCAGTTTAAGGGTAATTTTATGACAAGCATGACAAGACAAGACAAGCTAGATTCGGACAAAACATCAACCGAAGGGAAAATCTACGTTTCTATCTTATATATTGTGCCAGGAGTCAAAATGTGCTTCTTAGGTTGAGATATGATCAATTTTGGCTAATTTTGACTTTAAAGGTTTTTTTTTCCTATAAATATTTTTGAATTAACACTACACCAACCACAGCACAGTGTTACCACAAACTAATATTTTATCTGTGTGTATAATGATGTGCGCTGTGCTTACTGAATTTTGTAACTCACCAGGCATACAATAACTCTATGGAGCAGTGCAGCCGGGACCAACGCCTCAACGGCAACTGCCGCCACAAGTGCAGTCTTTGCCTGCTTAAAGCAATGACAAGCAGCCGTTTCAACTTGGCCAACTTCAATCTGATGAATATGTTTAAACCTTAATATTTTTGTGTGAAGTGTGAACCATTTGTGTGATAATAACTTTTAATCTGCTTTATCCTCATTTTTTGCAATTTTTATATTATTGTTAGAAAATTGTAACAATGTCGAAATGAATGTCTCTCTGCCAGCAAAACATGATTTGGACAACACATAAGCTGAAGAGTAATTCTTCATTTCTGTCTTTTATATTGTGCCAGGTGTCATAATGTGCTTCTTAGGCCAAGATATGATCAACTTTGGCTGATTTTGACATTAAATTTTTTTTCTGATAATCATTTCTTGACAGTTGCAGCTTGGTGTGCTATCAACCAAAGTATCAGAAATTAGGGTCTGAGGCTGTTAAACCACGTAACTTACCATGAATAAATCAGTTAAGCACAGTGTGTGTTACCACAAACCAATATTTCATTTACTAAAATACTGTGTGCATAATGATGTGCGCTGTGCTTACTGAATTTATTAACTCATCAGGCATACAAAAACTCTATGGGGCAGTGCAGGCGGGACGCCTCAACAACTGCCGCCCGAAGTGCACTCTGTGCCAGCTCAAAGCAGTGACAAGCAGCCATTTCACCTCGCCAACCTCAATCTCATGAATCTTTAAAACTTTAATATTTTTGAGTGAAGTGTGACCCATGAGTGCGAAAAAATAACTTTTAAGCTGTTTTCTCATCATATTTTGCAATTTTAATGGTATTCTTAGAAAAATGTAACAATGTCGAAAGGAATGTCTCTCAACCAGAAAAGCATGATTTGTGTAACACATCAGCTGAAGGGTAATTCTTTGTTTCTGTCATTTATTTTGTGCCAGGTGTCAAAATCTGCTTCTGAGGCAGAGTTATGATCAACTTTTTTTCTGATAATTCTTTTTTGTTATTAACCAAAGTGCCAGAAATTAGAGTCTAAAGCTGTTGAAAAACAAAACTAACCACAAATAATTAAATCAAGCATATAATAAAATCAAGCATGGTGTGTGTTACCACAGAATAGTATCTTGTATTGCTGTGTGTATAATGATGATCGCTGTGCTTACTGTATTAACTTACTAGGCATACAATCATTCTATGGAGCAGTGCAACAGGGACCAATGCCTCAGAGACAACCCAAGTGCAGTCTTTGACCCATAAAGCAGCGAGAAGTGGCCGTTGCTCTTTGACTATACGCAATCTCTTGAATCTGTAAAGCCTTAATATTTTTGAGTTAAGTTTTTTCTATTTGTGCTAAAATTACTTTTTAGCCTTTTGTTTCATAATTTTTACAATTTTAAAAGTATTGTTAGAAAAAAGTAACAATTTTAAATGATTGTTTCTTAGTCAGACAAGCATGATCCGGTCAAAACATCAGCCGATGGGTAAATCTACATTTCTGTCTTGTATAATGTGCCAGGAGTCAAAATGTGCTTCTTAGGTCAAGATATGATAAACTTTGGCTGATTTTAACTTTAAAGGTCTTTTCTGATAATTATCTTTGTAATTACAGCACAGTGTCTGTTATCACAAACTAATATTTTATATACTGTGTGTATAATTATGTGCGATGGGCTTACTGATTTCAATAACTCAGACATACAATAACTCTATAGGGCAGTGCAGTCGGGACGCCTCAACGACAACCTTTACCCCAAGTACATTCTTTGCCAGCTTAAAGCAGTGGCAAGCAGCTGTTTCCATTTTATGTTTCACCATAAAATGGAATCATAGAAAATTACCTCTAGCTGATGTGTTATCAGAATCATAATTTTCTGACTGAGACTGAGAGACGTTGATTTTTGACACTGTTACGTTTTTCTAACAACACTTTTAAATTGCAAAAATTGATGAGAAAATAGTTTAAAAGTGATTGTTGTACAAAAAGGACATCACTTAGAAAAAAAACTTTTTGGCAGATTCATGAGATTCAGAATAGCCACAGAGCAACAGCTGCTTGTCACTGTTGTAAGCCAGCAAAGATTGCACTTTGGGCAGCAGTTCTACCACTGGCGTTGGTCCAGGTTGTATTGCTCCAGAGAGCAATTGTATTCCTAAAAAATAAATTTAATAAACCCAGCACGCAACAATATACTCACAACAATATAAAACATTAGTTTGTGGTTACTAACACTGTGCTTGATGGAATTTAACCGTGGTCATATTCTTGTTTCAGAGCCTTAGGCGCTGATTTTTGACATGTAATTACACACAAAGCTGTAACATTCCAAAAAACAATCAGAAATAAATATTAAATAAAAAAAAAATCCTAATTGGCCAAACAAGCATATTTTGACACACATCACAATGTAAAACATTACTTTTACATTTGCATACAAATTGTTCAAAATCAATTTTAAAGTAATTGTCGCACAAAATGGGTTATACGTCATTTAGAAATTTTTGTTCTTGACAGATTGATGATTTCCAGTCTATCCTATGGGCAATGACTTCTTGTCACTGCTTTAAGCTGACCGAGAGTGCACTTGGTCCTAGTAATGGAATAAATTCAGTAAACACATTACAGAATAGCGCACTTATGGCAATATTGTACATTAATTTGTGGTTATATTTTAACAATCACAGGTCAGGTTGATGATTTTGGACCATTTAACATGCATTTACATAGTGTGTTACCAAGCAAAGGCAGGGTCTTTAGTCATTGACCAATCAAGGGCCAAATCAGTGATCTTTGATCCCAAAGGCAGTTGGTGGCCTGGTGGTTAAGGTACTGTCCCCACACTTTGCTCCCCGTTTGCTCAAAAGCTTCTAATTGCCCACTTTGGTGACGTGTCTGTGAAGATTCTCATTCATCCAGGTCATGATATCCAAAAAGGGTTTAGTTGTAAGCAACTGGACTTTTCTTTGGACTTTGGACAACAGTTTCTCGTTGTTGTTGGAGGGAACTCCAGTAGTTATACTACTCTAGACCACTCCCTTCACCACTGGACAAAGGTGTGAAGAGCTGTTTTGATCACACCTTTTTAGACAGAAACTGCTCCTGATGTTAATGAGCAGTTTTCTTGTAATATGTCCAGATGTGAATGGGAGTCGTTGTCACATCCGTCTAGAGAAGCTTGCTCTGGTATTGATGAGCAGTGCAACTTGAATGGGATCTCAAGGCAGAATGGTATGTAGCAGACAGTTGATGACGCAGACCTCGCCCTCTATTCAAGGTTAGTTGTTCTAGATGGGCATAGATGGCTTCCTTCACTCTTCTCTCAAACCACCTGTCCTCCTTGTCCAAAATATGCACATCTGAGTCCTTGAAAGAGTGTCCCTTTTCATTGAGATGGAGATAAACTGCTGAGTCCTGTCCTGATGTGGTCGCCCTCCTGTGCTGGGCCATGCGTCTGCGGAGTGGTTGTTTGGTCTCCCCAATATACAGATCCGACTTTGGTGATGGGTTAAATGCAGAAGTCAAATTTAGGTGTGTGCTGTGATGGGGACAACAATGTCAGTGGCAAAAAGAGAAATTTAATCTCTTACTTTACTTTAATCTTTGACCTTTGGTCATCGACCAATCAAAGGCCAAATGATTAATCTTTGGCCAATCACAGGCCAGGTAAGTGATTGGTGGCAATGTACAGTCTAAATCCTATTATTTGACCTATCACTAGTTGACCAATGCAGATGATTCTTCTTCTCCTTTTGGCTTATACCTTTTCTCAGTGGCTGCCACAGCGAGTCAACAATTTCCATCTCACCTTGTCCTCTGTATCCTAAACTCCAACCACCTCCATGTCCTCCCACATTGCATCCATAAATCTTCTCATTGGCCTTCCTCTTCATCTCTTAACTGGTATCTCCAAAATTAGTTACTTCGAGAGCAACTGAACAACAGGACAGGACTCAGCAGTTTATCTCCATCTCAATGAAAAGGGACACTCTTTCAAGGACTCAGATGTGCATATTTTGGACAAGGAGGACAGGTGGCTCGAGAGAGCCAGACTGTCTGGTTTGGTCTATTTCTGGTCACCAAACCAGAAATAGATGTCTTGGCAAAAGGACTTAACTTTGCTATTTCTCCAAACCAAATACCTACAGTGGACCTCATCACAGCTACACAGTCGGTCATCCATAACAACAAGATACCCAGAGCTGAGGCGGACCAGATACGAATGAAAGTTTCAGCAGCCCTCACAAGCGCAAAACCTCCACCATCTAACCTAACCCACCTAGAAAGGAAAGCCATCACTTCTTTAAGCAAGGCTGAAAACATAACCATACTACCAGCAGACAAGGGGAGGTGCACGGTGGTGCTAAATACCACTGAGTATCGCTCCAAAATGGAAAACCTACTCAGCGACACTGAAACATACGAGACTAAAAAGAGACCCAACCAGCAGTTACAATAACAAAATAGTTAGTCATTTACAGGAATTAAAGAACGCCCAAGTGATTGAGCAGCGCACCTACTATCAACTCTATACCCAGGCGACTCCGTTCCATGCATCTATGGCCTCCCGAAGATCCACAAGGAAGGAACGCCACTCAGACCTGTTAGTGACAGTAGTATCAACTCTGTCACTTACAATATTGCTAAATCACTTGCTACAATTCTTTCTCCTATGGTAGGAGACTGAGTAAAGAAATAGATGTGTATAAGAGACAGGTTTAGCATGGTTTTCTTATTTGTTTGAGATGGTCAACATTTTGTGAGATTTGTTTGTGTTGATCTTGATGGTCAATATCTGTGAGATTTGTTGATCAATGTTTGTGAGATTTGCTTGTGTTGCTATTAATAAATCACTATTTACCCAATTTGATTGAGAGTTGAGTTTTCTCTTTGTGTTGCAATCTCCTGCGGACCTTCTTGTGAATTTTCACACAATATTTCATAAAACAGAGACACCCCCACCATATTCAGAACTCCATAGATTTCACTGAGAAGATCAGTGATGTGAAGTTGCAACCAGACGAAACCATGGTTTCATTTGACGTCACGTCACTCTTCACCTGCATCCCCACAAGAGAAGCAGTAAAAGCTGTTGGGGACAGATTACGACAGGACAGGATGTTACACACCAGAACTGCTCTGACCCCGGACCAGGTTTGCTCATTATTGGAACTCTGCCTCAACACCACGTATTTCAAGTACAATAGGGAATTCTACAAACAGAAGCATGGCTGTGCCATGGGCTCGCCAGTTTCACCCATTGTTGCAAACCTTTACATGGAAAGCATAGAAACTCAAGCCTTAATCTCCTTTAAAGGGACAAAGCCAAGGCACTGGTTTCGTTATGTTGACGATACATGGGCCATGGTAAGAAGGCAAGAAGTGGAGGCTTTTACTAGGCACATCAATTCAGTCAGTAATTACATTAAATTCACCAGGGAGGAGACCAAGGACGGAAAACTTCCTTTCTTGGACTGCGAGGTATCAGTTGGGGAAAATGGAGACCTTGTCACAGATGTCTACAGGAAACCCACACATACTGACCGGTACCTACTCTTTGACTCTCACCACCCACTAGAACACAAACTCAGTGTCATCAGGACTCTACAGCACCGGGCAGACAGCATCCCATCCAGAGCAGAGGGGAAAGAAAAAGAACACACACACACATCAGACAGGCCCTGAAAACCTGTGGCTACCCCAACTGCGCCTTCAACAAATCAGGTAATAGGCAGAATAAAGAAACCACTACAAAACACATCACAAAAGGTCGGAACAAGAGAAAACACATGGTGGTGCCTTATGTTTCAGGAGTATCTGAGAAACTACGTTGGATTTTCAGCAAACACAACATTCCTGTCTACTTCAAACCGGGCAACACACTCAGAAAGAGGTTAGTTCATCCCAAGGATAAAATTCCAAGGGAAAACCTTAACAATGTGGTCTATGCGGTTCAGTGCAGTGAAGAGTGTTCGGAAAACCCTTTTTGGATATCATGACCTGGAGGAATGAGAATCTTCACAGACAACTGAACAACGTTTCACCTCTCATCCAAGAGGCAGATGAGAGTTGAAACGTCTTCAAGAAAGCTACTACTGACTGAGCATCTAAACATACATTACCTGGTAGCTCCATTTCTAGCATTCTTCTCCCAATATAACCACTGTCCCTTCTCTGAACAAGTCCAAACCATCTCAATTTGGCTACTTTATTTTTTTTTTTTCAAACCTTTTTGTCTGTGTTGTTCCTCTAATCACCTCATTCCTGATCATGTCCATCCTTGTCACCCCAAATACTATCTCAGCCTCTTTAAATCTGCAACCTCCAGCTCTGCCTCCTGTCTTCAACCTATTCCTAGTGTCTCTAATTCATACATCATGGCTGGTCTCACAACTGTCCTGTAAACCTTTCCCTTCATCTTAGTTGACACTTTTCTATCACAAATCACTCCTGAGACCTTTTTCCAGTTGTTCCATCCTGTCTGTACACTATTCTTCACCTCTCTTCCACAGTCTTCACTGCTTGAACAGTTGAGCTTAAGTTTCTAAACTCCTCCACCTTCACCACCTCTGCTCCTTGTAACCTCACCATTCCACTGTTCCCATTTTCATTCATACACGTACTTGGTCTTGCTACAACTGACCTAAATTCTCTTCTCTCCAGTGCAAACCTCCACCTCTCTAGGTTCTCTTCTAGCTGTTGCCTGCTCTCACTGCAGATCACAATGTCATCTGCAAACATCATTGTCCATGGAAACTCCTGTATGACTTCATCTGTCAATCTGTTCATCACCAGAGCAAACAAAAAGGGGCTCATCCTTGCTGAAGTCCTACCTCCACCTTAAAGTCCTTTGTCATTCTAACAGCACACCTCATCACAGTTGTGCTGTTTTCATACATATCCTGCACCAGTCTGACATATTTCTCTGGCACCCCAGACTCCTTTTACAAAACCACAGTTCCTCCCTAGGTACCCTGTCATAGCCTTTTCTAAATCTACAAAAACACAATGCAGCTCCTTCTGACCCTCTCTGTACTTCTCCATCAACATCCTCAAAGCAAATATTGCATCTGTGGTACTCTTTCTTAGCATAAAACCATACTGTTGTTCGCATATCTCTACCTCTCTCCTCAACCTTGCCTCAACTACTCTTTCCAAAATCTTCATGGTATGGCTCACCAACTTTATCCTGTAAATGCTACAACTCTGCACATCACTCTTCTTGTAAATTGGCACAAAAACACTTTTCCTCTACTCATCAGACATCTTGTCTGTCTCCTGTCTGTTTGTCTGCCGAGTGAGAAAACTTATCGCTTCTTCCCCAAGCACTTCCACTGGTCTATCATCGGCACCGACTCACCAAGATTAACGTTGAATCTCTATGTGCATTTGCTAAGTCAATGTAGGACACCGTAATTATCTCTGGACCTTTGCCTGACGTGACCAGTGACGACAGGTATAGCCGCATGTAGGCACTTAATCACTGGCTGTCACGGTGGTGTCCAGAAAATGACATTACTTTCATAGATAACTGGAAAACCTTCTGGGGAAAACCTTATCTAATGAGGAGAGATGGCATCCATCCCACTCTGGATGGAGCCTCTCTCCTGTCTAAAAGTTTGGCAAACTGTATTAGACCACGAATAGTGTGACAATCCAGTGGTGAGACGAGAAACCTAAACCTCAATTCGTATCGTTTGAAAGCCTTATCTTACATATAACCAATAGCAGCTCAAAATCACAAAAGCCTGTTATTATAGCTGTTGTCTATCGTTCGCCAACACCTTACTCGGAGTTTCTGTTAGAATTCCCTTAATTCTTATCTGAGTTAGTGCTAAGGACAGATGAAGTTATTATTATGGGAGATTTTAACATATAACATATAACATATAACGTAGATAAAAAAAAATGATAGTTTTAGCTCTGCTTTTAGTTCAGTATTAGACTCAATTGGGTTTATTCAACATGTGAATGAATCCACTCACTGCCTTGGTCACACTCGTGATCTTATACTGACCTATGGCATTGACATTGAAAACTTCAAGGTTCTTCCCCAAAATCCCCTGCTAACCAATCATTCATTAGTCATATTTAGCTTTACAATTAAAAACCACATTAACATGTAGCACTACTCTCAATAGAACTTTTACTGGGAGTAGGCCCTGGGTTCATTAATTGTTTTTTAATCGCAGTTTGAACTTAAATTGAAAATAGGCCAATATAGAAATACACCTAAATGTTGAAATATTACCTCATTCTATGAACAGAAAGTCATAGAGTCTATAAATTTATATATATTTAGCAAAAGAAATATCACAAGACTCAATTTTAAAATAAATAAACAAAATGCTGTTTTACTTCGGGGTTTTAAAGGTTTGCAAACAATACCAGAATACCATAACAAAATATAATACATTAGAATAAACAAGTAAACTGAAATTAGTTAACCAAAGTTATAGCAATGTTAATTAAACAAACAATGTTGAGAGCAAAAAAGTGTACTATTCTTCCACCATCAAATAAAATATACTCCTGGCCTCACACTCACACACAACCCAGCCGGCAAAACCAATAAACCCTGTTGCACGCCTGATGTGGTGACTTTGGGCGATGAAATCCAGTGTTCTGCAATCCAGAAATGATAGAACGGTTTTACCTCCAAATGTCCAAGAGGGTGTTGTTGGGCCGAAGAACTGGAGCAGTGAGTCATGAAGAGTGAAACCGGGGACGTGGTATGGCTTCTTTCAGAGGCAATGGGTCAGGGAGACCCAGACAAAGGCCGGGCGAAATCACGCTCCCATGCTCTCACACCGAGAGTATGGGGTCCAAACCGAATGAGTCTCTAGTGTCCAACTCACTGACTGTATTAGTCAATGAAAAAGTCCAAACTGAAGGAGACTCTGGTCAACCTCATTGGCTGAATTAGTCAATGAAAACAATTTGGCTTAGCTGTGGGGCTGGAACTCTTTACCTCCCATTGTCTCTCTTCCCATCCTCCTTTGCTCTTTCCCTCCAGTCCTTTTAAAAACAAACCAACCAATCACACGCATCCATACGCTCACTTCTTGCCTACGCCTACACATTGCAGCTGAACCAATTAATTATCAGACTGTTAACTTCCCATGAGTTTTTCAAAGTAAAATAAAATATTCAAGAATGCTAATTAAACTTATTTTATTATTTATTTAGAAATTATTATTTTTAACAAGGTTACAAACACCAATAGAAAATACCGCTTTAGTCGGGACTTGTCGGATAATATTACGGATACATTCAGAGAGACTATACAACCCTTATTTAATTCTATGCATGACCCAAACCTATCTGAAATGATCAGTACAAATTTCTTACCGGCTCATATTGATATTGATAATCTTGTTGATTGCGCATTAATGTCATTATTTACCACATTAGATAGTGTTGCCCCTCTGTCTTTCCTAGATGGCGCCGTCAAAGGCTGCTATGGTGTTCACGTGTGTCGAGTTATGTCTGTTTAGTGTTAGTTTTGTTAGTGGGTATACTTCTTATGCGAGAGAAGTACTACTACACATCCGTGATTCAATGCCATCCGACATTGAACCAACAATACTCACTCGATCCACTGATATCCTGGATATCCTGGTTAGAGGTACGACGTTCTTCGTTGGTGTGGTCAGGTGGACCCGGCGGCAGCGTGGTAGGAGAGGAGGCTGCCTGGTTCGACTTCGCCGTAGGAAATCTCGCCCCCCTTTCCCAGGTATTTTCCTGGGTAATGTAAACTCTCTTGCCAATAAAATGGACGAGCTCCGGCTGTTGGTCTCCAGGAAAAATGACTTCCACTCCACGGCGGTCTTTGCCCTGGTAGAAACTCATCTGTCCCCTGCAGTCCCGGACGAGGTCGTTCAGCTGGACGGCTTTTCCGTGGTCCGCGCCGATAGGGATTTCCAGACCGCTGGAAAGTCAAGCGGAGGAGGATTATTGTTTTTTGAGAACAACCGCTGGTGCTCAGAGGTTACAGTCATCCACCAACACTGTTCGTCCCCATTGGAATCACTGATCATTCGCTGTCGTCCGTTTTATTCACCACGGGAGTTCAGCTGCTTCGTGCTGGCTTGTGTTTATATTCCACCTGACGCTGACGTCACCGCCGCAATCGATGCTCTTGCTGATCAGCTGTTGGAGGTGGAGCGGAATCACCCGGACAGTTTTGTCACAGTTCTTGGGGACTTCAACCAGGCTCACCTGAGTAGGGTTCTACCTAAATACCGGCAGCAGGTCACATGCCCCACCCGCGGACTAAACACGTTGGATCACTGCTACTGCACCATCAAGCAGGCTTACCACTCGGTCCCGCGCGCTGCGCTGGGAAAAGGCGACCATCACCTCATCCACCTGATCCCTCGCTACAGGCAAAGACTTAAAACCTCCAAACCTGTGGTGAGGAGCTACAGGGTGTGGTCTAGCATGTGAGCATCTCCGTGCCTGGCTGGAGAGTGCAGGCTGCGACCAAGGCTTCGCTGAGTGGGCGGGGCCTGTGGCTGGGAACAACCTGGATGAATACGTAGAGACCATGACGTCATTCATCAGTCTCGGGGAGGAGGTGTGTGTCCCCCTCCGTAAGAACTGCAAATATACGTTAATTCTATAGCCTCTGCTAAGAACAAAAAAGCTATTAAAACGTGGGAATTATGCGTCCATTTCAATATTTTTGTTTAATCTGTCTGTTTTTGGGACCCCTGGCATTTTTATTTTTATTTATTTTTTTTATTTATTTTATTTTTTTATATATATATAATTTATCTGTCTTGTTATTAATGTACTGTTTATATTTTATGTACCTGTTTTCATATAATATTGTAAAGTTCTTGGAAAAAAATAAAAAAAAAAAAAAAAAAAAAAGTGTGTCCCCCTCCGTTACAGAAGGTCATTTAACAATGACAAGCCCTGGTGGTCAGAGAAGGAGGTGGCCTGGCGTAGTGGGAATGCAGCCCTGTTTAAGCAGGCCAAATACAGGTTTGCCAAAGCAGTGGATTGTAGGTTTGAGACTGTCTCTCCAACGACACCCCCTACCCTCCTCACATCTCATCACCCCCCCCGCCCCCCTTGCCACACTCATCCCCTCACCCCCCGCTGTCTGTCACTGAGAGGGAGGTGATGCTGCTGTTAAAAGGGCTGAACCCCCGGAAAGCTGCTGGCCCGGACTCTGTCTCCCCCACTGTCCTGAAGCACTGTGCTAATTAGCTCACCCCGTTGCTGACTAGCATCTATAACACCTCACTGCAACTGTGT
>JAFBJS010002845.1:13000-25658 GCA_016785265.1 Paraplagusia blochii | reverse complement strand
GGCCCAGTTTTACACAGCCATCATCGAGTCCATCCTGTCCTCCTCCATCATCACCTGGTTCCCTGCTGCAGCAGCTAGGGACCTCTCCAAGCTGCAGCGGGTGATCCGCTGTGCTGAGCGGGTGATTGGCCGTCCCCTGGCACCCCTAAAATCCTTGCATGACTCCAGGGCAATTAAGAGGGCAAGAAAGATTATGGCTGACCCCTCCCATCCTGGCCATGGCCTACTCACCCTCCTTCCCTCTGGCAGGAGACTGCGACTTCCAAGGACCACAAGGGTCCGCCATAGGCAGAGTTTCTTCCCCTCAGCCGCTAGGCTGCTGAACTCCTTGGGCTTCATTCCCGCCCCTGCATCCAAAGCAGCACGCTAAATTGCACACAATTTTTTTTTTTTTTTTTTTTTCCACATTGTCTGTTTCATGTATGTCCGGTTGTGTCTTCCGTACACTGGAACACCAAGTAAAATTCCTATGTGTTTCTTTTGCACAATGGCAATAAAAGGATCTGAATCTGAATCTGAAAGAGAAAGTAGTGAACCAGAGGAGGGTAGCACCGTGGTTTGACTCTAACACTTGCACGCTTAAACAGGCGCTGCGTAGATTAGAAAGAAAATGGCGTTCTACTAACCTGCAAGAATATTTTCTAGCTTGGAAAGACAGTTTTTTAGCCTACAAGAAAGCCCTCCACAATGCAAGATCTGCATATTATTCTTCTCTAATTGAAGAAAATAACAATAATCCCAAGTTTCTGTTCAGCACTGTAGCCAGGCTGACACAGAGTCATAGCTCCACCGACCCATCCATTCCCCTAACACTGACCAGTGATGACTTGATGAATTTCTTTGCAAACAAAATAACCCGGATCAGAGAGAAAAATTACTCATCTCCTCCCTCCAAAGGGAAGTGAGTCCATCTGTAACACAAGTGCCATAGAAGCACCAGGCTCACAGTTATTTAACTTTACCCCTATTGATCTCCCTGAGCTAACATCCCTAGTATCCTCATCTAAGACATCTACCTGTCAACTAGACCCCATTCCTACCAAACTGTTTAAAGAAATTTTTCCAGTAATCAACATATCTGTTTTAAACCAAATTAACTTGTCCCTTATAACTGGTTGTGTACCCCAAAGCTTTAAAGTAGCTGTAATTAAACCTATCCTTAAAAAGGCGACCCTAGACCCAGATATTCTAGATAGCTACCGGCCAATTGCAAACCTGCCTTTCATTTTGGAAAGGGCAGTGGCCAATCAGTTACGTCAATATATGTCAAATAATAACCTTTTTGAAAAATTTCAGTCAGAATTTAGAGCACACCATAGTACAGAAAAAGCCTTAGTTAAAGTTACTAATGACCTCCTTATGGCCTCAGACAATGGTCTAGTCTCTATACTTGTCCTATTAGATCTCAGCGCTGCATTTGACTCCATTGATCATATTATCTTACTGCAGAGACTAGAGCCGACTCTAGGGATTTCAGGGACTGCACTCTGCTGGTTTAAGTCTTACCTATCTAATAGACTACAGTTTGTTCAGGTTAACAGTAACACTTCCTCACTAGTTAGAGTTAATTGTGGAGTTCAACAAGGCTCAGTACTTGGGCCTATACTATTCACACTGTATATGCTTCCTCTAGGGAGCATTATTAGAAAACATAATATTCATTATCACTGTTACGCAGACGACACACAGCTCTATTTATCATTGAAACCAGAGCTAACTGAGCAGGTTGTTCAACTCCAGGAGTGTCTTAAAGACATAAAGTCCTGGATGACCTGCAACTTTTTACTATTGAACTCAGATAAAACTGAGGTCATTATAATTGGGCCTAAACATCTTAGAGACACACTACGTGACTACATAGTTACCTTAGATGACTTTACCATGGCATCCAGCTCCACTGCACATTTAATTTGCTCCACACATTAAACTCATCACAAGATCAGGTTACTTCCACCTGCGTAACATTAGGAAAATTAGGAACATTCTATCATTAAAGGATGCTGAAAAATTAGTCCATGCATTTGTTACATCCAGATTGGATTACTGTAACTCGTTGCTATCTGGGTGTTCTAATAACTTAATAAAACCATTGCAGCTAATCCAAAATGCAGCGACACGAGTTCTAACAGGAACAAGGAAGAGACCCACAATGCAGGCTTACTTGTGGTTCCCAGAGTGCATAAGACTAGAATGGGAGGCAGGGCCTTTAATCACCAGGCCCCCTCCTGTGGAACCAACTCCCAATGTCGGTTTGGGAGGGGGACACCGTCGCTGTATTTAAAATGAAGCTTAAAACCTTCCTTTTTAATAAAGCTTATAGTTAAAGCTGGCTCAGGGAATCCTGAACCAGCTCTTAGTTCTTCTGCTATAGGCCTAGACTGCTGGGGGAATTTTTACTCATGTGTTTACTGTAACTGTGTTTGCTCATGTCCTGAATGTTTACTCGTGACATGAGTAAACACAGTTACTTGCCACTAACTTTCTGCTCTGTCCCCCTAGTGTGTGCTTTTCCTTCCAGTCCTCTCTCTCCCTCAGGTCTCAGGATCCAGATCCACCACTTCATATATGTTGTACCTGTTGCTCTGTCTCTGTTGTATCTCCTCTTTCCTGTTTCTCTCCCCCCTGTCTCTCCCCCATCTCTCTAACCCCAATTCTCCTCCCTCCAACCAGTCGAGGCAGATGACTGCACACCTTTGAGTCTGGTTCTGTCTGAGATTTCTTCCTGTTAAAGGGGAGTTTTTTCTCTCCACTGATGCCTAGTACTTGCTCATTGTGTGAATTGTTGGGGTTTACTCTTTCTGTAATTCTGTAATATTTATGACCTCTGTACTTCTGTATTTTGTCCCTTGTACAGCGCCTTGAGTATGATGTGATTTGGCGCTATAGAAATTCTAATAAATTGAAATTGAATTGAAATTGACTGCCTTTCCTCTTCATCCTGTTCAGACCTTTTATAACTTCATCCTTTCTAACCCAATCTGCCTTCTCCCTGTTGGGAACTGGCTCCTCATTCCTATGCGCCCTATTTTCCTCATTTAACAACTCCTGAAAGTACTCCCTCCATCTTCCCAGCACACTATCCACACTGGTGATGACATTTCCATCTCTGTCCTTAATTAATCTCACCTGCTGCACATCCTTACCAGATTGATTTCTCTGCCTTGCCAATATGTATAAATCTTTTTCATCCTCTCATACAACTCCTTGTATGCCTTTTGTTTGGCCTTGGCCATCTCCCTCTTCACCGCCCTTGCCCTCTCTCTGTACTCCAGTCTATTATCCTCTCTTCTGTCAATATCCCATCTCCACTTAGCTAATCTCTTCCTCTGAATACTCTCCTGAACCTCCTCATTCCATCACCAGGTCTCTTTGTCTTCCATTCTCTGTCCAGAGGAAATACCTAGCACCTTCCTAGCTGTTGCCCTAATGACTCTAGCTGTGATCTCCCAGTCATCTGGGAATTCCCCACCACAGCCCAGAACTGCTGTGACTTCTTTTCCAAAGTCTTCACAACATGCCTTTTTCCTTAGCTTCCACCACTTGATCTTCTGCTCTGTCTTCACCTTCTTCCTTCTTCTCACCTCCAATGTCAGCTTGCACACTACCATGCTATGTTGTTTGGCTTCACTTTCACCTGACACCACCTTGCAGTCATGTATCTCCCTCAGGTCTCTTCTACAGAGAATAGAATCTATCTGAGTGGACCTGCCTCCACTCTCGTATATCACCCGGTGTCCAAACCGACCCATCACTTCCTCATCCCTTCTGTTCCCTTCTCCTACATGGCCATTAAAAACTCCTCCAATCACAACTCTCTCTCCCCTGGGGATGCTCTCTACAACCAAATCCAGCTCTTTCCAAAACTTCCCCTTTTCTGATAACTCAGAAATATGCTCAATCTGTTGGAGCATAACCACTGACAACATTCAACATCACTCCTTTTATCTGTACCTCAAAACACATCAACCTGACACTTGTTTCACATCCACCACATTTCTAGCATACTTTCCCCTGATGATCACCCCTACTCCACTTCTCTTCCCATTTAATCCATGGTAGAATAACTTAAATCCTCCCCCAATAAGTCTAGCCCTGCTGCCCTTCCACCTGATGTCTTGCATACAGAACACATCCCCTCTTTTTCTCTCCATCATGTCAGCTAGCTCCCTTCCTTTCCCTGACATTGTTTTTACATTCAGGGTTCCCACTTTCAGAAGAACACTTCTAACTCTTTTCATTCTTTGTCTTAATCAATTTCCTCCTCTTCTTCTTTGTCTTGGACCAACAGTAAAATTTGGCAAAATGATTTTACGCTGGATGCCCTTCCTGACGCAATGCTCACCATTTATCTGGGCTTGGGACCAGCACTAAAAACACTGGCTTGTGCTCCCTAGTGGGGATATAAAGCGGCTGACCAATCACAGGCAATGTCTTTGAGGCCTTTCACCAGTTGGAGGATAGATCCTAGTCACTGATCAATAATAGTGCAGATTGGTGACCTTGGGTCAATCACAGCCCCGTAATCCGTCGCCAATCGCAGGCCATATCAATGACCTTTGACGAATCCTAGGCGACACATATAAAACTTGAAAAATCACAAGCTAGATCAGTAAGCTCTGACCAGTAAAAAGATCACAAAGCAGGTCTGGATACTCTAAACCAGTCGTCTCCAACCTTTTTGAGACCGAGAGCTACTTGGGCACTGAGTAATGAAAGGGCTACCATTTTAATAACACAATTCTGAAAGAAGAATGTTGCACAGTTCATCTTTAATTTTATATTAATGACATACTACATGAAGACACTGATTGTTAATGATTAGTAATTTAGCAATAAAGATTCAGAATGATTCAACAAGGAAGGAAACACATAAACTTCCATATGCAGTATTTTATTTACCTTTCCAATTGTTTTATTTTCAAATGATAACTTCCACAACATTTTGCAGGAAACCAAGTCCAATTTTTCAAGACGCTATCAGTTTTTATCAAATCATG
This sequence comes from Paraplagusia blochii, assembly GCA_016785265.1. NCBI lineage: Eukaryota > Metazoa > Chordata > Actinopteri > Pleuronectiformes > Cynoglossidae > Paraplagusia > Paraplagusia blochii. Next base: position 20,661 of record JAFBJS010002845.1, on the reverse strand, counting down.
AACTCTGAACCATGTTTGTACGAATGATCAATTATGTAAGATTAAAAAAAATCAACTAATTTTAGAATAAATCTTCCGCCATGTTTATGTGGGTAGAAATCGCTTTTGTCTCTATCTTCGGAATGCTCAAGACCAAGGCTAAGTTTGTCAGGCGCACTAGATTGACGTCTACCCTGTTCTACACACATCCACATCCCCAGCCTGCAACAGCATATCTAGAACCTTAGGTCCAGCCATAGGCCTCACATAGGGTCTAGGGCTGGATCTGTAGGCCATTATGGGCCCTGTCAAATAGAAAAGTCTTCAATCTAATCTTGACGGTAGAGATTGTGTTGGCCTCCTGGACTAGAACTGGCAGCTGGTTCCAGAGTAGAGGGGCCTGATAGAAGAAAGCTTTGGCTCCAAATCTAGATTTGGAGATTCGTGGAACCACAAGAAGACCTGCTCCTAAAGAACGAAGAGTTCTTGTGCGTTGATGGGGTTGTATCAACTCCACTATATAGGAGGGTGCCAGCTTATGGAGGCCCATGGCCTTAAAGGTAAGCAATAGGATTTTGAACTGAATTCTAAAGCGAACTGGAAGCCAATGAAGAAAGTTCTGGATAAGCTGCAGAATTCTCAATGAACCGGACGCGCATCCGGCTAATGAAGAGTTACAATAGTCCAGCCTAGAAGTAATAAAGGCATGGACCAGCTTCTCAGCTGCATCTAACGGAAGTATCTACCAAACTTTCCTAATTTTACGTAGATGAAAGTAGGCAGCCTTAGACAGATTTTTAATTTGGGATTTAAAAGAAAGCTCCTGGTCAAAAATAACAGTAGGTTTCTAACAGAGGTGTAGGAGGCCGTGGTTACTATTATCAGATGCTATTATGTCAGATATAGAGTCCCTTACAACAAAAAGTTACAGGTCATCCAGGTCTTAATGTCATCTACGCAGGATTCAAGCTGCTGTAGATGATCTTGTTCACCAGCCTTAATTGATAAATATAATTGAGTGTCATCATCATAACAGTGGAAGTCAATTGAATGTTTTCTGATGACATTGCCTAATGGGAGCATATAGAGGGTGAACAAGATTGAACCAAGCACTGATCCCTGCGGGACACCAAGGCTGACCCTGGTGCGGGGGGACCAAGTGTTATTGATATTAACAAACTGATATCGGTCATTTAAGTATGATTGAAACCATTTTAAGGCAGTGCCCCTGATTCCAAGTAGGTTCTCCAGCCTCATCAATAGAATCTGGTGGTCGACTGTATCAAATGCTGCCCTAAGATCTAACAATACTAGCACCGAGACAGATCGCTGGTCTGAAGCCATCAAAAGTTCATTAGTGACTCTGACCGGTCTCAGAGCGGTCTCAGTGCTATGGTTAGCTCTAAAGCCTGACTGAAAGGTCTCAAATTGATTGTTGCAATTTAAGTAATCAGAGAGCTGGTCAGCAACAACTCTCTCAAAGGTTTTAGGTATAAAAACCAAATTTGAGATAGGCCTACAATTAGCTAGGACCTCTGGGTCCAGGGAGGGTTTCTTAAGGAGTGGTTTAATGACGCAACCTTGAGATTTACGGGGACATAGCCAGATTTTAAGGGATACATTAATTATATCTAATAAGGAGGTGCCAATTAAGGGGATCACCTCCTTAATGAACCTAGTGGGAATAGAGTCTAAAATGCATGTGGAGCATTTAGCAGAGGAGATCATGGCAGTCAGCTGACATAAATCTATTGGGTCGAATGTGGTCAGGGATATGCCTGGTTTACCAGCTACCTCCTGGACCTCGGCATCAGAATGCAGACTAGCTGCAGTTGATGTCAGGTGGCCAATTAAGTGGAAATTAAATTTCCCTAATAGTTACTATTTTATCATTAAAGAAACTCATGAAGTCAGAGCTGCTGACATGAGCTGGGATGCTCTGCTCCATGGAGTTATGCCCCTGAGTCAGCCTCGCTACACTGTACTAAAAGCCAGTGGAACTGCTTCCTTAAAGCTAGAAATGGCACTATCAGTCAATTGTCGAGACCAAATGCATGCATCCAATACAAAGACTGATATATATGTAACCGGTGAACGCTGTGCATTCTAATAAAGCGTTGGAAACTAACGCAGAGTATGTGTGGTCGTGTCTGGGGTGAACTCAAGGTTACACAGAGAAAGACAGTAATTTTGCCAGTTTACATAATGACTCCAAACTAGTTTTAGTGACCTCAGATTGACACAATCGTAGGTCATTAATGCCGACATGGATGACAATCTTGTTGTATTAAACCTTAGATTTAACACGCAGCAGGTTGGACTCTATGTCGCTAGCTCTTGCGCCTGGAATACAGACTAGGGCCGCTGGTCTCAGTAGCTTTACTTTTTGCAAAACAAAGTCGCTGACGACCAGAGCTTTACCATCGACGGGTGTGTCGTCGAGCGGGGCATAACGATTAGAGACCAGAAGCGGTATGTGGCCCTCTGAGGGCTTTGGTCGGGAACTATGCTTTCCTCCGACCGTCACCCAGCGTCCCTGTTTACCCTGCTGCACGGGAAAACCGGGGGAGAGATAATGGGAGCTACACTCAGTGGCTCCAGAGTGGCCCCTGGCTTACTGGAGCTAGCGGTGTAGCCAATAAGCTACAGTTTTTACACGTATTATCTTCGCTAAAGGAGCCAGGAGAATAACTAAACATGTGGCAGACTGAGAAGGACAGAGGAGCAAGAGAGGGCGAAGCAGAGGCCATGGCAACTTATTGAGGCTAAAAATAATTAGCATATTAGCATAAAATTAAAAGGGCCAATGCCAAACAAGCCCCAACAGCTTTGACCAATTACAGGTGGGATCATTAAACGTTGAAAGGTGTCAGGCCGATTCAGTAATCTTTGTCAAATAAGTTAAAACGTGTCCACAATCCGGTGGAATCTTAAACCAATTTATGGCAAGAGCCTATTCTTTGAGCAGGTATGCCTGATATATCGATCCAACGATAAATAATTTTCAATATTGGATTTTATGAGTAAACATTTTTCCACCAATATTATTAATCCAATGCTGCAAAGCCGCAGTCTTGATACGCTACACTTTCTAATGAGGAACTGAGTCTGCACTACTGACACTCTGACCTGCGCGTGATTGATGATGTAATTTAAAGGGACATTTTTTATTTACATCAAATGCTGCACAAATTATCATAGGACTGTTTCAGACAAAATGGTAAAAAATAAATTTAATTTTTTCATCACTTTTATTGAACTAGTGTGTTTATGTTGTACACAGTTAATTATAGAATGCATTTAGTCTGTTATCACACTATCACACGCAGGGGAAATTAGAGCTGCCTATATCGGTATTGATTCATATTGGTATCAGAAATTAAGTGTTTGGGCAACATCGGTTAATATCGGTATCGGAAAATGTCATATTGGATATCCCTATTTTTGAAGCAATCACGTGGCAGTGGTGGCCTAGTGGCCTAGTGGTTAAGGAAGCGGACTTGGGTCCCCGGTTCGAATCCACCAGCTGCCAGGTTGCCACTGAGGTGCTCTGAGCATAGCACCGTCCCAACCCACATCACTTCTTGTGGGCTCACCACCCACAGGAAGGCTCACAACATGGTGCAATGTGATTTGGGTGGTGCCAACTGCTTCTGACACCACCCCTGCGACCTGGCAACGGACAAGCAGAAGAAGATGAATGAATGATGAATGAATGAATGAAGCAATCACAGGCCAGCTCTATGAATGATTTTTCACCGATTTTTTTACAACTCCATGGTCCCTTATCATTCAAAAGGAAGGATCAGGGATCTTTGGCTAAACATAGGCCAGCCCCATAGTCCTTTACCAATCGCAGGCCAGATAAATGACCTTTGTTTAATCACAGCAGAATCATTAAGTACTTGACCCATCAGAGAGAAGGTCACTGTTTTTTTATATAGCGCTATTCATGCTACTCAAATACGCTTTGAATACACACACAAAAAAAACCAGTGGGAGTTGGCTTGAGTCAATTGTAAAATGCAGTTTTAAATAAATGGGTCTTTAGACGAGTTGCGGCAGTCCAGAGTCAGGTAGTCCCAGAGGGTGTGGGCGACAAGGGCAAAGGCTCTGTCTCCAATTGTTTTGTATTTGGTTTTAGTGATGGGTTCGAGGAGGTTGGCGTAGTCAGAGCGTAGTCGTCGTGTGGGGGCATGGCAGTGGAGGAGTTCAGACAAATACGAGGGTGCAAGGTTGTCAAGGGCCTTGTAATAAGGAGGATCCTAACGTGACTTTCTAAAGCGATACGCACTTTTAGAAAGTCACGGAGGAGATTGTTATTGGTGGAGAGCAGGGAGCGTAGGTTTGAGGAACCAGAATGGATGATAACAGAAAAGCAAGTGGTGCATGCTTTGTTGAGAGCTGATTATATATATATATATATATATATATGTATATATATATATATATATTTGTATATGAGGTGTCACTAATGGGTGTTGCATAGTGTACTTCTGTACCATCATCTGCTATTTGCAGCGGGGCAGACACCCAACAAGTGCCAGAAAGATGAGGTGTCACTAACGGATGTTGTATATACCGTAATTTCCGCACTATAAGTCGCATCTAAAAGCTTTGAATTTTCTCAAAAGCTGACACTGCGCCTTATAATCCAGTGCGCCTTATATATGGACCAACACTGAGCCGCAACAGGTCTTGCAACAACAAGAAGCGTGTGCATGCTGGGATATGTGGCTGTGGGACGCGTGCATTTTAATTCACCAATGTACTTTCAGAAATAAATGCACGAGCGCGGATCCACAAACATATTGTAATGGTTATAAGGTTTTATACAGCAGTTAAAGGGTTAACGTTTCCAAGCGTGGGGAGGCGTGGTTAGAGCTGTGGGGATATTAGAGTGTGAGAGTGAAGCTGCAGGGAGCGGTGCCGCAATTAGAGTCTGGAAATAAGTTCTAAGTTCGCTGTAATCGTGAATAAAGTTCTTCAGCGCAAGATAGCGTCTGACTGGTCTGTCTCCGGGACATAACAGTAAAAAGAAATTAAAGAAATCACAAATATGTTTTCAGAATAAATGCACCAGTATGGAACAAGAATTCAATTCAAGCGATTCGTGAATGAGGAATGAACTGATTAGAGAGCTTTACGTGTTTCTTTTATGCGTTTACAGCTGAACAAGGTAGTTCATATTGTGAATATGGACATTGACGTTTAACATTGTTGAGTTATTGTTATATTGTTATTACTTTGCACCATTTAGAGAGTTACTATACTGTCATTGCACTAACGTTTAATTTGCCGTAATGTATCAGACTGTTTCTTTTACGTGTTTACTGAATCAAGTTAACGTTTCCCTCCACTACGTGATAAAAACGTTGTTGTCCCTCTTGCTGTTGTTAATAGATAAACTGTCACGAATACTACGTCACTGACATTACACTGATCTCGGAAAAAAATAATAAAACGGCTGTTTATTCAATTTGGAAGTGAACGAAGTTGTCAGAACGCTGGTTTGCATTTTATTACCGGTAATAAAGTTTAACTGACTTCTCTGACTGTGTTGTTGACATTCGCTTTGAGTGCAGCTTTATCTAGTGGACGCATAACGCAACAGCAGCCACTACTGAAGCTTTTATTGTATGCGCCTTATAATGCAGTGCGCCTTATGTATGATTTTTTTAAAATAAATAATTCATTAAAGGTGCGCCTTATAATCAAGTGCGCCTTATAGTGCGGAAAATACCTGGTTGCTCTATATATATATATATATATATATATATATATATTAAGCTCTATATCCAGTGTATGTTTCTTTTCATCTTACAAAAAAACTGACAGTGTTTTGAAATGTTATAAAATCAAAAGGTCTACTTACGGTTCCTAAAAGCACCTACTGTACTGAAATCCAGCATCACTGCATTCACAAATACAGTTGCTGTACAGCCTCAGTATCACTCAGTGTTGGCATTGATAAGCCTCATTAAGCACTTAAAACCAAAAGGGCTGTAGTAACTTTTCTTTAAAAAATCAAAAAGAAAGAGCATGTTCACAATAGGACCTTTCAACAGTAAATGTTGGTGGATGGTTGGTCTTCTTTGTTGGTGCTTATTTACTATATATATATGTATGCAGAAATCAGAATGAATGATCCAGACAGTTACAGTAAAAATACAGAATTCGTTATTGTGCAACTTGAAAACATCATTTAAAGATGACTGCAATGTAAGAGAGATGTGCCCCCTGTGACTGCAAAGTGAATACTCCATAAACAGCCACACCTTCTTAAGTTGCATTCATATAGACTTTATTAACATTTATAGATTTATTAACATTTATAACCAATAATAAAAGTCTTTGGCTAAGTGGAGTGTGATAGAGTTGGTAATGTCATTCCACCGTTTGCTTTTTTTAAAGACGACCCCTTTAGCAAACGCGCCTACCAGGGACGTCTTTGTAGTGTTATGTGTTTCTGCAGTGCCAACGTTACGCAGGGACAGGGGAGAAGATGCAGATTTCATTTTCATGCAATCTTCGTAGTCCAGGATATGTTTGTGGCGGAGGTGGTGAAGCAAATTACTTGTGTTGCCGCCGGCGGCTAAAACAATAGCTCGACAACCTTTGCAAATTACCCGTGTTTGGTCCTTGTCGGATTTCTCAAATCCAAAGTACCGGTACCTCCCCACAACACACCGCTCCTTTTTTTGGAATGGGTGTGTTAGAATTATCTCCCTCCATTCTCTCCCACCGGTCAACTCACTGTACTGCCACTACTACTACCATTACTGCCACTACTACTGCTCTCGTGCACAGTTGGTTTGTTTGGTGCAACACTGTTCGCTCAATCTACCGCTGTGCAACGTTCCGCCTCCATGTGTTCCCCACATATGCGCACATACCGGTATGGGGGTAAATGCAAAATTCATATCATAAAAATAAAAATTACTGGTATACAGGTGCAAACGGTATACAGCCCAGCTCTAACAACACAGAATGGGAGGATGTTTTAGTTCTGTCTGAGATCAATCAGTAGCAGATGTAAAACAAGACAGGTTGCCTTCTCAAAGACTGCAAGGAAAAAAAAATCATTGGGATGAATAAAAATGCATACACATACACCCTTTTACACATTTCCTTTATAGGCTATAGAAAGACAGATAAGGAGTAAAAACTTGGGTATTCACACATTTTCTGGGAAATGACTAGTTGTTTCTTTAAGCAAAATAAAATGCGTGAAAAATCTCACAAGCTGCTTGAACTGGGGATTTACTGAAGACAGGTCATTTTGACCTGGAGGTCATGTACTGTATACATAATTTGAGATTCACCAGCACCCACAGAGAATGCCGATGGATATGGGTATGTCTTACCCCTGTACATATTTAAGTTCCTGCTGGTACTTGCTCAGCAAATCTTTGGGTGAAAATTTTCTGTGTATGATACATAAAGTATAGTAAAGCCAACAGCTAAGGCCTCAGTACTGTCCAAAAAATGTTCTATATTAAAATATTTCATTTAATGGGACAACATAGTAATTATGAGCAGAAATCTATATTAACACTTATTTTCAAAAATACTCACACAACAGTGTTTAAATAACTTTTATTAACTCTATTACGTTGGTCAAGCAATAGAAAACGCAACACTATTGTATAAATCAGGTTGCCTATTTAGTTGTTATTTAT
>JAFBJS010002845.1:0-12895 GCA_016785265.1 Paraplagusia blochii | reverse complement strand
AATCTATATTAATAATTATTTTCAAAAACACAAACACACACAACAGTGTTTAAATAACTTGGTTATTACTATGATCAAGCAACAGAAAACGCAACACTATTGTATAAATCAGGTTGCCTATTTAGTTGTTATTGATTTCTGATTGGCTGATGGTGCCTCTTGATTTTTTTAAATTATTTGCTGCAGAGAAAATTTTTTTTTTTTTATTAGTTTAGTCACTGGACTGAATAACAGTTTCTTTTATACCCTGTGTATTACACATATACAGTGCAAAACCTATACTATGTAAAGCCTGGACAAAATTGTGTTATTATTAATTAATACCAACAGAAAACATTTAAAAGCTATTTATTATTGTTCAATCCATTCTTTCTCAAAACGTATTGTAACGTCCAGCCAGACGTGTAATAATGGTAGAGCCGTTGTTTAACAAAACCACTTTTATTGCGGAACTTCTTATAGAAGGTCTTGTGTAACTCAGCCATAAACACGCTAAGAACATAGAACACATGAACTTGCTGCGTCTTCTGTCTCACACACACTCTCTCAGGCGCTCCTCCTCCTGCTCCCCCCGCCCCTCGCTCACGCACTCATCAAGACGCATTCACAACCATAGGAAATTACAGAAATCTACGAACATTTGCCATATAACAAACTAAACTACAGGAACGCTACACTGCTCCCCCCTTACAAAGACCCTCGCCCCGAGGGTTCACATAAAAAGTCTCTGAGATGACGCAGGGGTTTTCTCTGTCTCCGAGGACGCCTTCGTGTAAACAAAGGCGGCTCCATCTGCAGTCCAGGCACAGCCTGCGGGTGAAAAACAGGAGAGTTAAATGAGGAAAAAAGACTGTGGAGAGTTTGAGTGGGAGACAGCTAGTGCATCTGGAGGCGTGGGCGTCCTGTCCCTCCGGACAGGTGTTGAGGTTCCAGGGCGCTGATGAGGGCGTGTATCACCTCTGTAAGGGGCCAACCTGTCTCTGTGGAGGGCCACGCGTCTTCCTCTTGGTGGCAACTGAACCCTGTAGACCACCTCGCCCAGCTTTTCCAACACCTCACAAGGCCCCACCCAGTGATTGTCTAACTTGGGACAACGGTCTTTTCCCTTGATCCTCATGTCATAATTTCTTTCCTGTCGGATGCCTGCTTTCTGCAGCTGGTTCCATGCGAAGGCATGAGCAGGCTCCATTCTGTCCTGAAGCCTTCTGGCATATTCTGGTCCTGGTGGCACTTCTGGTGTGTCTGGAGGTCTCCCAAACACCATTTCTGCCGGCACCCACAGCTCGCATCCCAACATGAGCAGGGCAGGCGTGCATGAAGTGGACTCCTGCACAGCTGATCTGTAGGCCAGTAACACAAGAGGGAGGTGCTGGTCCCAATCACGCTGATGTTCTGCCGTGAGGATGGCAAGTTGTTTTGCCAGAGTTCTGTTGAAACGTTCAACAAGGCCATCACTCTGTGGGTGTAAAGGTGTAGTCCGTGTCTTCTGCATCCCCATGCACTCACACATTGCAGAAAATACACCTGACTCAAAATTTCTACCTTGGTCACTATGGATGACCTCTGCTGCTCCAAACCGGGCAAACATGCCCTCAACCAGAACATCTGCAACATTCTCTGCCTCCTGGTCAGCTATGGCATACACTTCTGGCCATTTTGTAAAATAGTCCATGGCAGCTGAAACATAACAGTTGCCCCTGTCTGTGCAATGAAATGGCCCCATTATGTCCACTGCCACCCACTCCATTGGGGCCCCCACCGCCTGCTGCTGTAGTGGGGAGCGAGACTGATCCATGGGACCCTTGTGTGCTGAGCAAAGGTCACAGCGGCGACAAAAGTCCTCGACATCTCTCCTCATCTGTCCCCAGTAGAAACTTTGTCTGACACGACGAAGAAATTTTGAAACTCCAAAGTGTCCTGCCCCTGTGGTTCCATGAGAGGCTTTTAGCACCATCTCCCTCAGTGTTCTAGGAACCACCACCTGCCACCTTTCTTCCCCTGTAGCTGGCTCCTTCCAGGCTCTTTGGAGCACTCCCTCCTTCACACGTAGAGCCCCAAACTTTGTAAACAGTCCTTTAGTGGCAGGAGAGTAACCTCATTCCACTGTGGCTGTTGTCCTAACTCCACCCACTGCAGGACAGGGAATAGATCAGCATCCTGCTCCTGCTGCAATCTCCACAATCTGTCTTTCTGGCTCTTTAAATGACCTCCAACCACTGGAGGGCAGAGTGGTCTCGGAACTCGCCAGTGTGCTCATGGCCCCTTTTCCAACCTTGTGCCCCAGAAACTCCAGTTCTCTTTTCGTGAAGCAACATTTGTCGGGATGAAGCTTAAGACCAGCTGCTGCTATTTTCTTCAGAACCCGCTGCAGGGCCCCCAAGGCTGTATGGAAAGAGTCCCCTTGGGCCAGTATGTCGTGCAAGTAGACCAGGCACTCCTGTCGGGGAATGTCACTTAGCACTTTTTCCATCAGCCATTTGAACGTGGCTGGGGTGTTGCACAGGCCAGAACAGAGGACTCGAAACTCCCACAACCCTTTGCCAGTAGAGAAAGTAGTCTTGGGCTTGGCGGAGGGGCTAAGAGGCACCTGCCAATATCCACTGCGCAGGTCCAATGAAGAAAACCAGGACAAGCCTGTAACTAAGTCCAGAGACTCATGGATGCGGGGCAGCGGGTACGAGTCTTTCCTAGTTACATTATTTAGTGGTCTGAAATCAACACAGAACCTAATCTTTGAACTTTTCTTTTTATTGACCATCAAAACACCGGAGGCCCATAGGCTGTCAGATGGCTCAATGGTGCCATTTCTCAGTATCTCGTTGATGGCATTGTCTGCAGCAGCTTGGTGCCTCATGGGAAGACGGCGGGGACGTGTCTTGATGGGCCGTGCATCGCCAGTGTCAATTTCGTGCTGCACTAGGTGTGTAAGGCCAACCTCCTTCTCAGTAAGAGCAAAACTGTCTTTAAAGTGCAGCAATAACTGCCACAGTTCCTCCTGCTGCTCAGGTTCCAGGTCATCACAGGGGTAGGGGTCTGTGTTGTCCCCTCTACACAGACCCTGGGGCGTTTCCCTGAACACCCTTGTGCTTGGGGCACCTCACACTGATATGGCCAGCCTGACCACACACCCAACACACAGGGGGTCCTCTACGGAGACGGGTGCTGCTGCGCTGTGGTTGCAGTGATGCAGCACGGATTAATTGAGTCAGTTCATCTGCCCATGCAGGTTTTGTTTGGTCTGGGCCTTCCTGCATCGCAGTCCTCACCACAGGGTAGCCACCGCTGTCATAACTCGCAGTCTCTCCGATGATCTCCCTCTCCAATGCCTCTTGTAGATTATGAGGGTGCGCCAGTTGTGTGTGTATGCGCAGCTCTTTAGGAGTTATTACCCGGATGAATTGGTCTCTGGCCAGTTCATTCTGCACATCAGGAAACATATGGGCATACGCTCTTCTTGTCAGGGTTTCAATGTCGTTAGCCAACACACGAAGCGGTTCCCCAGCCCGCCTCTTCCTGTTTGACAGTTCTGAGCGGAGCATTGTCCAAATCTGTGCTGCAAAGCACCCACTAAAGCTCCATAATTCTCTCTCTCAGATGGGCAAAGCAGCAGCAAGCATGTTAAAGCTTCCTCTGTAAGGTACAGGGCCAGTTGAAGTGCTTTTGGGCGTGGAAGGCTTCCCAGTCTGCCTTACCGGAATATTTTGGCGTCTTCACTTGGATTTGGTTACTGCATGCGCCACCATCTTTGTTTGTATTCACCATTAGCAGTGCTCACTCGAGGCGTTCTTCCGCCAGCACGCTCTTCGGCGCTCCCTGAGCTGAGGCCAGCCCCTTTAGCCATTTTCCTAACTGCCTCTCTTAAGTAGGCAAGGTGTTCCGGATGACGGTCAAACTCTACCTCATCTCTCGGAAAACCATGGTAAATATCTTTCATCGGCTCTTGTTTGATTTTCCGGCGGGCTCCGTACTTTTCCGCCATGTTGCTGGCTGAGTTAGCTGGTTCGGGCTAGCCGCAGTGGCGGAGAATAGCACTTTTACTTCTGACACCAATGTAACGTCCAGCCGGACGTGTAATAATGGTACAGGCGTTGTTTAACAAAACCCCTTTTATTGCAGAACTTCTTACACAAGGTCTTATGTAACTCAGCCGTAAACACTCTAAGAACATAGAGCACATAAACTTGCTGCGTCTTCTCTCTCACACACACTCTCTCAGGCGCTCTCCTCCTGTTCCCCCCGCCCCTCGCTCACGCACTCATCGAGACGCATTCACAACCATAGGAAACTACAGAACTCTACGAACATTTGCCATATAACAAACTAAACTACAGGACCGCTACAGTATTTATTAAAGGTTATCTTCTGCCACCCCTTCCACAGCCCTAAAATTGTTACGTTGTTTATGAATTAAATACTTTAAATTTCTTATTAAGAGTCAACTTAACAAGTACATAAAAAAGCATTTATGAATGTCACTTTATTTATGCAGAAAAAATTTAAGAGGTTACCATGTTTTTGTTTTTTTCAAATTCCACCTTTCGTCTGTCTTCTATATCGCGTTCTCTCCCTTTGACAAGATGGCTGACCTGTTTATGTTAGATAGTAGAGGAATATTCTAGCAATGTATTTGTCATTGGGTACAGCAGCCAATCATCAATCAGCATTCACGGATGACCAATCAGAAAGCTTAATACAGAAGTAACCCATACCATAACCATACGTCACTGTGTGTGTTGTCCAATCATTATCCTAAATGTGAACACATGTTCACCTCTTGAACGTTCAAAGGACTCATCTCCTTTTTCGAAGTTTCGCCATTTTGTCACAGACTGGAGAACAGAACACAATACAGATTAACATCGATGAAAGATGGACTTTGAACGCGTAAGTAAAAGACCTTTTAGATGATTGTTTTTTATTTTTTAATTATAATCCACCTTTACTGCAGAAAAACAGATAACTTGACTCCATAGAAATGTAATAATCCATTAATGTCTCTTTTTGAGAAAAATGGTCAATTTTAAATGACCATATTATTACAATCTTCTCACTATATGCAGTATGTATGTACATATTTATGTTCATGATGGTTGTTCCTCTGCTCTCCCTGTGGGTGCTTTGAATCAGGCTCCCAATGAGTCGGCACTTATGCACATGATCATGCAATATTAAGTACAAGACAGAAAAAGAAATTAATAACAGTATATAATTTTCTCTATTGTTTTCCTTGTGAATGCTGCTCGCTTACTTTAAAATATGCTTTTGTAAAACCATATTTTGGGAGAGAACAAATTAATGCGGGACTGTATTAGAATTAATAAGTAATGCCAGATGTTGGTAGGAATCTAGTAAATTACCACATATACCACCGTGGTACCACATATACCACAACATGTCAATTTACCAAACATATGTGATACATAAAGTATAGTAAATGCAATAACTTAAGCCTCAGGCCTGTTGTCCAAACAATTTGGTATTTTAAAATGTTTAACTACATAAGACAGCGGAGTAACCCTTATTTTTAAAAAAGCGAACACTGCAGTGTTTAGATTAAATTAGATTGGTTATAATTATCATCAAGCAGTGGAAACGGCAAATAGTTCACTGAACAAAGTGAATTATTTGCTGCATTGTAAATTACACCTAATAACGGTTGCTTTTATGCCCTGTGTATTGCTAATTGCTGTATTGCTCGAAATTTGCGGTAGTCCAGTCGCCCGAGGCGACTTAATTTCCCATTTGGCGAGTTAATTCAGTTACTAGCCATTTTATGTTGAAAAATATAAACATAGCGTTTGTTACAGCGTTAACCGAACCGCATTACAATACGTGTAAACAAATCATAAATGTGCCTTTGAATTTATTACCACTGCCCATGTTTATGACGCATCTCGTTGAGTCTCGCATACTCTCACGTGATATGACAACCAGATTTCAATACTTGTGACCATATTATCGTCTACATATAAACACGCGTCTTTATGTGTTTACACTTTTAACTGTCAAAACATCTTTGCAATGTGGAATTTTCTGAAAGGAGTTAAGCCGCCACTTGAGACGGGGAAAAAACGACCAAAGTCAGAAGAAGAGAAAAGGGTTGGTGACAAGGAATACGAGACAGAAAAATGCCAAAGGCTTTACAAGTCTGCATGGGAGTACGGCCGGCCCTGGCTTCATTACGATGCGACCGCCTGACTAATGTTTTGTACCCCCTGTTCTGCATTTTACAAAAAACGCAATTTGACGAAGAAATCCGCGTTTGTAAACGGCAGTGGCAATTTCAAATATGAACGTGTCGTCGCACACGAGGGCGGTGAAAATCACCGTTGAGCAGTGGCTGCCGAGACTGCCCGTACAGCTGTTTGGTAGTAGCAATAAAAAGTAAATATCTTTTTATATAATTTATTTTTATAGTAACATGAAGTTGGCAGGACCCTTCCTTTGCATACATGGCATTCAGGGCCCACTTGCACAAAACATATTAAGTCCTTTCTTATCCTTAAATATAAGTATTTCCTTATCTCTTTTTTCATAAAAGATGATATATATTAATGTTATTGAAATTATTTGCTTTAAAACTTTATAAGAACATTGCTTTATTTCTGTGATTATAATACATAATCAGATTATTGTGATATCTGTAAAATTAGGGTAATTAAACTACAATATTGAAACAATTTAAACACATAGGCAAGTATAGGATGAGATTATCCCTAACTTAAGATTTTTTGTGCAAGTGTGGCCTGCTGACTTAATTCTGGTGCTCAATTTTATTTCTTTTTATTTAATACTTATTTGCCAAGTTTTGCAATGTCCTGATTATGTTTTATTTTATTATGGTGCTCTGAATTGTTATATTTTGGTGCTCTAAATTTGGTGCTCTAAATTATTTTAATTTTCTTATTTAACAGTATCAAAATATTCTTGAAAAAGAATAAAAATAAAACTACGAACAATTGTGGTCTTTTGTGTCATTTTTACACAATGTTGAACTTACTGATATCGGACACATTTTGGCTAGTTAATTTTCTAATCTAATTTTCTAATTTCTAATTAAAAAATAAGTTTCCAGGTAGCAGAATTGGAAGCAAGACATTTATGTGTGTAAGCACCAAACATAAAAATAATCACATTAGATTAATTTTTTTATTGTAAAAAAAAATATTTCTATAGAAAATGTACTAAAAGAAACACCCACAACACTCTTTCTCTAAAGTGGATTTAGTATTAAATTGTGTGTGGAGAGCTAGATAGGTATTTTTTTTGTACATGAATATTTTGTAATGTCAAAATTAACAACAAGATAATCTATTTGCTCACTGTAATAAATTGCTGTACCTGAAACACTCAAAATATGTAATAAAGATAACTAACTCCCCTGAGCTGGTTAGAACAACAGACTCCAAATATAAAAATTGATAACATTGCTATCTACTTGCAAATTCAGGTAACGTGTTAGAACCCTTGGTGTAAATCTTTCCCTATTCAGTGTTGAACATATCCCAATCAACAAGTTCGGGAACCTTTAACTAAATGCTTCAAAAAGTAGTTTGGATGCCTTATGAGATTTTTTTTTTTTTAGCACAACCCATATGAGTGTGAATATAAACAATATATAAAAGATTTCTGTGGTAGCCGATATTGTGCAAAAGAGCACGTTTTCTGACACAATACTAATTTATTTACAGATTCATGAGATCCACGGGTCAGAGGGCACTGTCCCATGGCAACGGAGAGTGCATATTGGGGCAATTGATGCATGGCTACTGAATGTATCTTTTGGTAAGTGAATAAATTCTTTGAACACAAAGGCTAAAGTATCCTAAACAATGCTTAAATAAACAAAAAAGACAACAGTTTTTTTTTTATCAAGCTCAGAACTAGTCATATCTCACTGTGGACTATAATTTTTTTTTTAGACTTGTGTGTTTAACAGCCTCAAACACTAATTTCTGACAATCTCAGATTATTTACACTTGAAGCTATTACTATTGCAAGAAAAATTATAATTATTATTATTATTATCAGAAAAATGCAAAGTTAATTCTTTTCAAAATTGATCATATCTCTGCAAACTCTGATTACAGTACTTACTTCCCCGAGCTGGTTATAACAGCAGACTCCAAATGTAAAATTGGTAACATTGCTAACTACTTGCAAATTCAGGTAAGCACACCACAGAGTATTGCTTCTGTTAATGGAATTAATTTGAACCTCAGTGTAAATTTTACCCCATTCAGTGTTAAACATATCCCAATCAACAAGATACCCTTTTTTTCATGTAATCTTGGGGAACCTTTCACGTAATGCTTCAAAAAGCATGCCTGTTTCTGTGGTGGCCAAAATTGAGCAAAAGAGCCTTTTTTTTTATACAAACCCAATTTATTTACAGATTCATGAGACCCACGGGTCAGAGGGCACTGTCCTATGTCAACAGAGAGTGCAAATTGGGGCACTTTATGCGTAATTTTCATCCTGAGACTGAGACTCGAACTCAAGTCGCACTTAAGTGGCAAAAATAAATAATTGAAAATTGTGACTTGACTTGAGACTTTTCCTGTAATACTCGAGACTTGACTCGGACTTTAGTGTTATGACGCAGATCTGCTGCGTCTCTGTCACTCTCACACACTCCTGCTCCCCTGTCCCCTTGCTCATGCATTCACCGAGACGCATTCAGAGACCATGGAAAACAACAGAACTCTTTAAAAAATTAACTAAAACTAAGTTCATGATTGTAAGCCAAAGAAAGAGAAAAAAAAATTGACGCGCCCTCGCTCGCACTCTCCTAGGGTAAACGTCTGGGGGAAAGACAGTCCGTACGACCCTTTGTCGTCCGCATTACTGTATGAGAACAAAGAGTCACCTTTTTTCCTCCCAATTTTTTCCTGGGTCCTGTCTTCACATTTCCCGATTCCCGGGAGCCCGGTTCACGGGTTTAAACGCTAAATGTTACCGTTAGCAAACTAATTCAGCCATAGTTATAGTCTGTTGGCTTTTATACTTCAGGCCAGGCAAGTAGCAGCCTGCATGTATTGAGCCTAACGTTAATTCTATGAATGAATGGCTGTTTTAGTTTAGACGAATGTTATCACTGATATAACAGAAATGGAAACTTCAGCATGTAATGCATATGATTTCTTAGCCTAAGCACATTCACAGAGGCACTGTAGTACAGTACCGTACATACAGTACTCAGTTATATATTTCCTTTTTCCTTAATTTATTATTTTCAGTTGGTAAAAGGACAAGACCACTTACACAAATCAGTTCGTATGTATCCTGTAGTATTCACAAAATACTGTGTTCAAGCTTAAAGCTTTTCTGGTGTTTCTTCACATTTCACATGCACAGTACATTGTTTTGATCAACTTGGATGGTGTAGTGTGCAATAGCATATTAAAGGCCTATAGTACAGTACAGTACATACTTTTAATCCAAAATAACACTGCAATGCAGTATTATCTCGGATAGCGTCTAATATGAAAACGTTCAGCTATTTGTGACTTGAGACTTGACTTGGACTTGGGACGAAAGACTCGAGACTTGACTTGGATTTAAGACGAAAGACTCGAGACTTGACTTGGACTCACACATAAAGACTTGAGACTTGACTTGGACAAAGTGACTTGTGAACGTCTCTGATGGCTACTGAATGTATCTTTGGTAAGTGAATAAATTTGGTAAGTGAAACTAAAGTATCCTTAACAACACTTAAATATATAAAAAGACAACAGTTTTATTTTCAATCAAGCTAATACTATTCCCAGAACAATGATAAGAAAACGCATTTGAAATATATCCTTTTCAAAATTGTTCCTACCTTTGCAAATAAAGCATAATGTATATTTCATACACAGCACAGTATGAAATAAAAAAAAATAAATAAAGGCTAAAACATTGCAATAATAACAGCTTCATTTTGAATAATCACAGTATCAGAAATGAGCGAATAATTTACAAATGATTTACATTGTTATCACTATTGTGTTTTGGTTTCGTGGATTTATTCACTTACTAGCCAAGAAATAATTTGCTGTAGCCATGCAACCAGGACCACAACCACACTGCAGCAACCCTATGCACTCTCCCTATGCTTAAGCAGTGACAACTTGCCGCTGTCCTCGAATCTTCTGGATCTCAGGAATCTTTCATAAACAAATGTTTCTGATTTAGATATGGCCCATGTTATGGGAAATTCACTTTAAAACCATTTTGTATTGATATGAGAAGTAATTCAAACGTATTTTCAGAACATAGTAAAAGTGTTTTGTGTCACGTTTCGTGAAAAACTAACTGAAAAATCTCTTTATATGTTTTCAAAAGTAACTGCAAAATATCTTTGTTTTACCTTGTAAAAATAATAACCTTATGTTGAATTGACCTTAATGAACTGATACCGATGTGAATCGATACCAATATAGGCAGCTAATTTCCCCTGAATTAGTGTGATACCAGACTAAATGCATTCTATAAATAACTGTTTACAACATAAACACACTACTACAATATAAGTTTTGGAAAAATGACACATTTATTTTTTACCATTTTGTCTGAAACAGTCCTGTTGAGGTTATAATACGACCTAAGTATTTTATTTTGTTAAACTATTTTATGTTCATGGTTCGGAGGACTGATGTGATATATTCTGTTTTCCGGATATGATGTTGTTGTTAAATGTTTTGTTGAGACGTTATCCGTAGGTAAGAATTCTGTGAGTGCTGATTAATAAAAGATACACGTTGCTGGAACCAGAGAGATCCGACTACACCTGATTTTTGATTCCTGTTAATAGTGAATATTCTGCTGGAAAACACAACAGGTTATGGGCCCAGAAAAAGTCGGAACTTTGGCTTAGAGGAAGGAATAAACACGACGCATCACGTGTGTCCTCTTGAAAGTTTTGCCGACAGGCTCGGAGAAGTCCATCGTGACGAAAGAAGATTTGTGTATCCAGACGTGAGTGAACTAGAGTAACCACGGATAGGAATTATAACAATGGCTAATCGTGCAGCAACAGTTACGACGCAACAGCTTGTATTCAACGGAACAGAAGAAAAGTTTGATCTTTGGGAAACGAGATTTCTTGGCTATCTGCATATTCAGAGAAGAGACTATATTGCATGAGCCAGTCGGAGTAAATCAACAAGAGCTGGAAGAACACAGAAAAAGAAATGCAGACTGCTATGCTGAGCTAATAAGGCTCATAGATGACAAGAGCTTATCACTTATCAGACATGAAGCTGCTGATGATGGGAGGAAGGCTCTCAAGATCTTGAAAGAACATTATTGTGGTAAAAGCAAGCCAAGAATAATAAATCTATACACCTCACTGACAAAGCTGAGCATGAAGGACAACGAGAGTGTAACAGACTATCTGATAAGGGCAGAAAATATTATCACAGATTTGAGAGATGCTGGTGAAACCATGAGTGATGGACTGATCATAGCTATGATGCTTGGTGGATTGCCTGATTGTTTTAAGCCTCTTGCTGTACATATAACTCAAAATGAAGACAATGTTACTTTCTCAGACTTTAAAAGAAGACTCAGAGTGTATGAAGAAGCTGAAAAGATGAGAAGTGTTGATTCTACTGAAAACGTGATGAAGACGCATGTGAAACAAGGACAAGGACCCTCCAGGTCATACAAGAAAGAAGACGCCAACATTACATGCTATAAATGTGGCATTAAAGGACACAAAGCAAGAAAATGTTACAAGAAGGTATGGTGCAATTACTGCAAAAATAACACACACCAAGAGTCCATATGTAAGAAGAATAGAGAACCAGATGGCATAAGGAAAGTCATGGAAGAGGAGGGAGTCCGGGATGATAAGGATTATATGTTTAAAGCCAAACATCTGAAGGAACTAAAACCAGAACTAAAACCATTCTACTGGACACAGGAGCAACATCCCACATAGTAAATGACCTTGAAAAATTTGTGACTTTTGACAGCTGATTCCAGTTAGAAACTCATCTCATTGAGCTTGCAGATGGGACCAAGTGCAGCGGAACAGCACAAAGAAGAGGATGCGATCATACATCTGCTGGACACCGATGGACAACAACATCGAGTTCAGTTAAGGCACTGTACATGCCCTCATATCCTGACATCTTGTCAGTGGCAAGAGCGACTAATGGAGGCTACAATAACATTATACAAAGGAAAGAGCGCCATGATAACCAAAGATGGCTGTGAGTTTGAAATTTATGAAAATGGTAACTTATATTATCTCCCAACTATTATGGACAATAATGATCAGTGCAAGGGTTGTCATGATCTCCAAGGGTGGCATGAAATCTTGGGTCACTGCAACTACGAAGATGTACTGAAATTACCAAATGTGGTTAAAGGTATGGAGATAAAAGGAAGTGTAGCGAGGCCCTACAGTGTACTGTGAAATATGCACTAAAGGAAAGTTTGTACAAACAAGAAACAGGGAGCCAGATACAAAAGCGACAAAGCCCCTAGAACTAGTACATACTGACTTAACAGGTCCAATGAAAACAGAGAGTCTAGAGCAGGAGTGTCAAACTCCCTTTGGTCTGCGGGCCGAATACAGCTTAATTTGAGATCAAGCGGGCCGGACCAGTAAACTCATTGCAAAATTACATAGAACTAACAATAAGCCCACTTTTTTCCTTTGTATTAGTCACTAATACTAATAATTAGTGCAAAGAATAAGTAAATTATCAAAATGTTTATTAACAGAATTTTCCTTTTACATTATGAACAAGGGATAGTAACAATGTTCCAAAAACATTTAATCACAACCTTGTGGAACTTAAAAACACTGTTTTTTTAAAATCTGGAAAGCAATTTGAACAAATGAATAACTTTCACAGCAATTATTCGTCTTGCTTGGAATTTGCCCCTGAAACTTGAC
>JAFBJS010002842.1:277673-296172 GCA_016785265.1 Paraplagusia blochii | reverse complement strand
GGGGATCACTATTTGGCAGGAAACCTTTGTTTGGGATCACTATTTGGCAAGCAACCTTTTTTGGGGATCACTATTTGGCAAGTAACCTTTGTTGGGATCGCTCTTTGGCAAGAAACTTTTTTTTGGGATCACTATTTGGCAAGCAACTTTCCTTGCTCACTATTTGGCAAGCATTATTTGTTTGGGATCACTATTTGGCAAGCAACTTTCCCGGCTCACTATTTGGCAGGCAACCTTTGTTGGGGATCACTATTTGGCAAGCAACCTTTGTTGGGATCACTATTTGGCAAGCAACTTTTGTTTGGGATCACTATTTGGCAAGCAACTTTCCTGGCTCACTATTTGGCAAGCATTATTTGTTTGGGATCACTATTTGGCAATCAACTTTTGTTGGGGATCACTATTTGGCATGCAACTTTCCTGGCTCACTATTTGGCAAGTAACCTTTGTTGGGGATCACTATTTGGCAAGCAACTTTTGTTTGGGATCACTATTTGGCAAGCAACTTTCCCGGCTCACTATTTGGCTAGCAATTATCGTTGGGGATCACTATTTGGCAAGCAACCTTATTTGGGGATCATTATTTGGCAAGCAACCTTTGTTGGGGATCACTATTTGGCAGGCAACCTTTGTTTGGGATCACTATTTGGCAAGCATTATTTGTTTGGGATCACTATTTGGCAAGCAACTTTTGTTTGGGATCACTATTTGGCAAGCAACTTTCCCGGCTCAATATTTGGCAAGCAACCTTTGTTGGGGATCACTATTTGGCAGGAAACCTTTGTTTGGGATCACTATTTGGCAGGCAACTTTACCGGCTCACTATTTGGCAAGCAACTATTGTTGGGGCTCACTATTTGGCAAGCAACTATCTTGGCTCACTATTTTGCAAGCAACTTTTGTTGGGGATCATTATTTGGCAGGCAACTTTACCGGCTCACTATTTGGCAAGCAACTATTGTTGGGGCTCACTATTTGGCAAGCAACTATCTTGGCTCACTATTTTGCAAGCAACTTTTGTTGGGGATCATTATTTGGCAAACAACTTTCCTGGCTCACTATTTGGAAACTATTTTTTGTTTGGGATCACTATTTGGCAAGCAACTTTTGTTTGGGATCATTATTTGGCAAGCAACTTTCCCGGCTCACTATTTGGCAACCAACTATTGTTGGGGACCACTATTTGGCAAGCAACTATCCCGGCTCAATATTAGGCAAGCAATTATTGTTGGGGATCACTATTTGGCAAGCAACTTTTGTTGGGGATCACATTGGCAGACATTTTCATAAGGTTAGGGTCGAGGCTAGTGCTCAAAATCAAAGTCATAGTCAACATCGAAGGCATAGCAAACATCAATAATTGATGCTTTGTTTAAAAAAAATACAGAAAATAATCACAAATTTTGCCAAATTAAGCTGAAAAATGTCAACAACATGTCACCTGTGGGTGTTTTTGTTTCTCTTGTGAGGCCTCACTGCTGCCACACATTGACACGTGTCATCTGGACAGGTGACTGAGATGACAGCTATCAATCTTTTCTAAAAGCACACACCATGGCTGACCATTTGTTGATTTTTCTGTGTCTTTTCTGTGGCGAGTTGATTTAAGAACAAGCTC
This sequence comes from Paraplagusia blochii, assembly GCA_016785265.1. Taxonomy (NCBI): domain Eukaryota; kingdom Metazoa; phylum Chordata; class Actinopteri; order Pleuronectiformes; family Cynoglossidae; genus Paraplagusia; species Paraplagusia blochii. The sequence goes on along the minus strand of JAFBJS010002842.1, from coordinate 294,554 downwards.
TGCTGCAGGATGTTTGTTCATCTTTCTTCATAGCCTGTAACCTGAATATTTTGGTCCTACCGATCTTAACAGGTCGATTGAGTTTCTTTCGGGGCCAGTGCTTGTTACCAACATTCCTCCCCTTTAGTTATGCAGATGATTCCTCTTTGTCATAATCTAAATCGTTAAAATAGTTTCTCTTTAGAGGGGAAGAGAGAGAGAGTTAAAACAAGGTAATAAGTTCAATACACACAATCAAAATTTGTGGAGGGCTGTGTGACCAATCCAAAAAATGTAGTTAGGAAACAATTTAATTAAAAAAATATAAAAAGAAAAAAGACATTTTATGAATAACAAGATCATATTAATATCATTAATAGTCTACTTCTTTTAAACCAACTTTCCCTGCCTCCTCAGTAGAAAAATCTTTGTACTTCTACATTTGGCCACAAGGTGGTGTGCTCAGCAACTCCTTGAAAGATGAGAACAAACCAATGTTAAATTTAAGACAACGCCAGAGGGCAGCAAAGTACTATAGTTCAGCTGATAAAAAAACGGTAAAATGTGTCACAACAGCAAAATTCTCAAGAAAAGAAAAGGGAAATGAACCAGAAATAAATAAATAAACACGTAAATCGTTTGTTACATCAGTGAGGGCGCTATTTCTTATGAGTGCAGTTTACAGCCTTTAAAAAAATAAAAAATCTTTCTCATTAGACCTAAGTGTCTTCGTGCATGTGTACTCACGTCCAGAACCTACACTGACCAGTGCGTTCTCATGATTTTTAAGTGAAATGACAGGAGAATGGAACATTCTTCTCACCTTCAAAGGCTGAATTTAAATAATGTGAGAAAAGAAAACTTAAGGTAAATTTTTGGAACCAGGAACAGAGAACACAGGTTTTATTGACACATACATCAACTACATGCCAGGACATCAGTGGAGCTGAAGCTGCAGAACCCACATCAATTTAGCTCCTAATAGAAAGCAGAAGTACTTTAAAGAGAAATGTTTTCAGGAGAACATTCCTCAAAACGCTGCCGTATGAACAGCTTCACCCGAGAGAGCGTTGCTTAGTGTAGTTACCGTACAGCTGGAAAGTCGCTAGTTCAATCTCTGGTGTTAGCAGATGGAAACAAAGGTTCCAAGTTCTTTGCAAAAAACCTTAAAAACTAGAACAAACCTGTCAAAATGCAATGAAAAAAATAATCTGAAACAAACTTATATGTGATAAAATATTGCATGGATTTTAGCAAATTATCTGAAGAAAACGTTATTGGTTTTTCGACCGATGATTAAAACTCAGTAACGCCTCAGTTTCGGAAATGTTGTGTACCATATAGATAGTTTAAGGAATGTATTTTGTTAGTGCAAGTCACTAGGTGGCAGCATTGCGGCTCGTATGAACAATCAAGTGTTTGCAAATCACAAATCAGTGTTTCAACAGTATTGCCAAATGAAGTTTAGGCAAAAAGAGACTATCAGTCATTGAAAGCATTTTTTTTTATCTCAATAAAAAAATAACAATAAAAAATCAGTTTCCCAGTTTCAGTTTAGATTCTGTGTAATACAACACCGAACCAGAAGGGGGCTGCGGATCAGGGATAAGAGAACTATAGGATTTACCATAAAATGTAAAGAACAAACAAATAAAACATATCTATAAATTCAACTTTCTCATCAAGGTAAGGCCCACAAAATATTGTTCCACGGGCCGCAAATGGCCCACAGGCCGAGAGTTTGAGACTTCTGATCTAAAAGCTGTTCAATTCAGGGCATTAGTCCAGACTACAACAACCAGCAGCCAGTCTGTTGAGATTAAAACCATAAAATATGTAAAATTTCTGACTGTGCTCTGGGAAAACAAACACCAAATAAAACTAGAAAACAGTTTATCAAAATGGCCGCCAACGTAATCGATATAATGAAATACACTTTTCTTTTTAACGGAGGAAGGTTTTGAACAAACACATGTAAGACACTCGACTAACCGTCACAAACTTTCGCGGGCTTTGTTTCTAAACGTTCAGGCTACGTCCGTGTGGTAGCAAAATTGCGATACATAATAAAATACTTGAAGGAAAATGTACCTAAGTATAAAAAATTAACCACCTACTTCTAAAACTATTTAAAATAAACTAAATACTCACAATTAATACTTAAATAAAACATTCGCCATCTTGCTACCTCTTCGTGTAAGACGGTCGATGTCAAACTGTTTATTTTAATTTTTGTTCTATAGAAATGTTCTCCTTCCGCAGTAGAAGGAGCCTGTTTTTCAGGAGTTACCCTCAAATTCCAGGCGAAACATTGCCCCCGTCTGGTCACTGTTGGTATTGTCCTCAGCTCTCTCTTTGTCCCAGCAAAGGTTCAAACTGTAGAAGGTAAAGATAAGACAGGAATAACTTTCAATCAACATTTCAGTGCTTTGACTCTATGAACAGTTCTTCAGGGTTGAAATTATTTTTTGCAAACTTACCTTCACACATCTTGTTCTTCTTTTTTCTTCATCATTATTTTTATATTCTTATTATTTATTCAAAATCTTTATTTATATTTTTTTCCCGTTAAATTACTATAAAACAGATCAATCTTGTTTTATTAAACCAGTTAAGTTTATGTGTTAAACTTGTACAATGAAATAAAAATTATTATTTTCTTTTTTTTTCTAGTTTAGTTTATTATCATATTAGTGGATTATTTATTATATCACTCTAGATTACATATGTTATTAATTTAATTTTATTGATTTCTTTGTCCTGGTGTCCATATAATTTCGACCAAGGTCTTTAAACTGCAATTTTATGTTAAGTAAAAGTATTTAAATCATTTTGTGCATCATCTTTCGTGTGTTTTTTCTGTGTGTGTGAGTAACCATTACTTCCCAGCGTAATATCAACCTCCCATGCACAGACAGAGTTTTCCAAATTTCCTGGATGAGGAACTAGCATCACCTGACATTTTTAGTGATGGAAAACTGTAATTTTAACCCAGTGTGTTTCCGCGACGGCCTCACGCAGTGACGTCATCACAGCTTGAAGTCTTGGCCGTGTTCGTGTAGGGTTTTCATTTCAAAGAGCTGGAAATCCACTTCAACTCATAACTCATATCTATTCATCTGTCAACATCGGTGAAAACCCACACATTCTGTGTCTCATGTAACATACACATAATATATGTAACAAATAACAATCCCAAGTGTTCTGTCTGGTTAGGACATTATTTATTTCCCAGTTGACGTGTTGGAAATTTGCAGCGTATTGTCTTTGGCACAACAACATTCTCAGATAAAAGAGCGAGCCTGGAACGAACCGAACCGGACTTGATGAACTACGAACAGGGGAGACTGAACTGAACTGTTTCGGAGCTCGAAATAAATCGTAAAATGTTTTCCGTGTATTGACAGGAAGTCCCAGTCGTACCCTTGGTCATCCCCGATTTCAAGGTCAGTAACAGTCTGTCTGTGAGCTCATCTTTCCTGGCATCAACCAGAACATGAGGAGATGAACAGGTTGGGATATTTGCGGAGCGACGTTTACCCTGTTGACTCAACCTCCACCTGACTGTTTCTAATTCCAGAGCTTTGGTGTTAAACTCTTTAAACAAAGCAGCAGCGCTCCACTGTCTGTGTCACATGACATTAGAGAAGGTTACAGTTCTTAGATGTGTTACAGTAAAAATGTCACCCTGGTGTTTTCTGGTGAAGATTTACAGATCACAAAAGTTCAACAGTTGCCAAGTGCTTTATAGAAAACTAACAAAGAGCAAAGACATGGATATAAACAAGGACAAACAAAACAATGTGCATGTAATTATGTGTTTGTTGGCTGTCGCTTTAAAATCAGACAAACGCTGAAACTCCTGTGATTTTTTTTTTTTTTTCTCTTTCTCAAGCACGTCCTGGAAATAGTTAGTGTCTCCAGTGTCTCCAGTGTCTCCGTTGTGATGTCAGGTATTGCACAACTTTTGGCTTCAAGTTTAAACGAGTGAACCCCGCCAGAAGGTGACCTCCCAGGAAACCAAACTCAATTCTTCACCCTTATTTAGGAGTCTCTGAACGAGGCCATGAATGAGGTCGGTTCTGTGCTGAAGAAGGTTCTGGTCACATTTGACAAAATACAGAGAAAAAAAAAAAACAACTCAACCTGAGTAGAACATAGTTTTCCTATCATTAACATTAACTGTAAAAAGTGAAAAACATTGCTGGTCCCCAACCCTTTTTCTGCAGTACGGACCAGGTTTGTGAATATATGTATATGTTTATATGGACTAGCAGCGATGTATGTGGACAGGTTATGAAAAAAAAACAATATATAAATGAAAATATAATAACTTTTTTCCTGCTAATATTTTTAACCTTTTAAAACTGATGAATTACGCTGTAATTGTGGATAAATCACAATTATTTCTGACCGCAGTACTGAATTAAAAAGAAATTACTTGGAAAATTCGTTTTTCAAAATAAAACACCAAGCAGCTATCATGAAACCATGTGTGACCCTGTACCACATGAGACATGACCCACTAAGGGTCCTCGACCCAGTGGTTGGGGACCCCAGATATACGGTAAACAAGTAAAACCTTATCTGTGACATGAATGAGTACCCAGCTGGGACAGAAATTATGTTTTTTTCTTTTTTCCACAATGAGGTTTTCATCTGTCCATTATTTCTCCCTCCTTCAAAGACTGGAATGAGTCAAACCCGTACCATGTCAAAGAGTTGAGGTCAGTTCAACAAATATGGACGTGTCCAGGCTCCATATCGCCCCCTCTCAGCATTTTAAGACCACTCTCAGAGAAACATAAACCACCTCATATCTTCAGATCATCTATTCTAGTCTTGTTGCTGCTGCTGTGTTTGGCGTTGCGACTGTGTCGCGTCTGCGAGGGTGACCCAGGGGGCGATCCTGCTCCCTTCTTTTCTTTCAGGTCACAGTCCTCCGGCTTGCTGCTGCTCCTTTCCACTGCCAGGTTGTCCTTATTCTGTTTATAAGCCGCTTTACTGTGATAAGGGTGAAAGGACGAGTCTGTCCCTTCGGATAGAGGAGACAGGTTGTAGCCGGGCACCGGTGGGTAGTTGGGCTGGACTGGAGTGTGAAAGAATTCGTCGTAACTCGGAGCAAAAGGCACAGCGGTCTCACTCGGCTCCTTACAGACGCTGTGACTTGGGGACTGTTGATTTCTTCTGAACGTAATGCCCTGACGACACTTGGTGAAGCCCAGGTGGTAGATCTCCACCAGGTTGAGGAACAGAGACAGACTGGCCACCGACAGCATGAAGATGATAAAAATGGTTTTCTCCGTGGGGCGGGAAATGTAGCAGTTTACCATGTTGGGACAGGGCCATCTGTCACACGTGTACATGGGCTTCAGCTCAAAGCCGTACAGGAGATACTGGGCCACAATAAATCCAACCTCAAACAGGGTTTTAAAAATCACATTAAAGACATATGTGCGTAAAAGCTCCCCCTGCAGGCGCACTCTGCCCTTCTCGTCTCTTATCAGAACCTTTTTGTGGTGAGTGCCTGCAATCAGGGCCTGCTTGTCCAAGTGAAGAGCTTTCTCCCGCTCTTTCTCCTTCTCTTGATGCTTTTCCTCCATCCGCACCAGGTGGAGGATGTGGCCCAGGTAGATGAGCGTTGGCGTGGACACAAAGATGATCTGCAGGACCCAGAAGCGGACGTGGGAGATGGGGAAAGTGATGTCGTAGCACACGTTCTCGCAACCGGGCTGCTTGGTGTCACAGGTGAAGCCCGACTGCTCGTCGCCCCACACTTTCTCCGTGGCTGCACTCAGAATCAAGATCCGAAAGATGAAGAGGACCGTGAGCCAAACTTTCCCCACCACGGTGGAATGCTCCTGGGCTTTTTCCAGAAGCTTTCCCAGTAGGTTCCAGTCTCCCATGGCTACCGCGGCTCAGTCTGTTGACGCAGTGACACAGTGGGTTTTGTATTTCTTCAAATGATGGAAAACTACTTATAATCAGTGTAAAGCGGATCCAGAACTGGTTAGAACTAAATCACAAAGGTCTTACCGAGTTCAGAGGAGCTCAGACCCAAAGAGTCTCAGAGGAACAGTGACAAACAGAGTGAGGGTCTCTGCTGCTGCTGCTCCTCAGGTAGGGGGCTTTTCCACGTGCACCCGGATGGGATTATATTTACTTTAGGAGCGTATATATTTGGCAAGTGTGGACAGGGTGGGGGGTCACTTCCAGTCATGAGCCTGCAGTTCTTGGCCTTCATGACCCGAGTCACAGCAACATGATCCACATCAACTGAAATCAGACCAGGAAGACGCGGAGGAAGCGTGAGAAAGGAGCAGACGACAGGATGTCCTTCCGTTCCTGTAACGGAGAAATGAAATTCCGCAATAAGTCTGTGGAAATGGATTGAAAAATGAACAAATTCAATGTAACACACACAGATGATATGAACTGAAGTAAGAGTACGAGTGTAAGACGATAGAAATATTTTTTAAAATGCACAGAAAATCGTTTGGACTTGGTTGGTCTTTACAACACATTATGATATTTTTTAAAAATATTTTTACTTCTGGGAAAAAAAATAAAAAATCAAAAGCTGAGCTTGGTATAAACTCATGGTGTTAAGCTCCACCGTTGACAAATATGTAATAACTTGTAAAGGTTGTGGAAGACATCGTAGAGACGTCTCCATAAACTTCAAAAACAAAATCATGGAGTTGTAACTGGCAATAAAACCAACAATAATAAAAAAGTAAATGTTGCCTTTAAGGAAGAAAATGAAATACTTCAGATAAAATGAAATACTTATGATAAATATGAACAAACTAGTGACAAAATAGTGACAAAGAATCGAACACAAAGACACGTGAACTGTTTTGAAAGTACCTACAAACATCCCAGGTGTTGAACTCTATGAAGATCCATGAAGCTGCTCGGCTCCACTGACGGGCCTCGGTGTTGAGCCGTTTTCCAGGGGGGGCCCCCAGCCATACCCTTGAGAACAGAGGACAAACTGTGGTCTTCCACTGCCTTTCTTCCAGACACCAAAACCTACAGAGTCCAGTCTTCTGTTTTCACCTAAAGCTCAATCAAGACCAGGACTCAGACCCAAGGCTCTTCCACTGGAAGAAGCCTGAGCTACGTCTACTCCTCCCCCCCTGAGTGTTAAATTTGGCTCAGAAATATAAACGATTAAAGCCCCTCTACTCGCCTGCACGACTGAGTGACTGCGTTAATGGCCAATGGTATTGTCTGCAGACGTCCTGCCACAAGTGCCTCTAAGGTCTAAATATAGCAGGAGGGTCTCTCCTATCACAGCCGGGACAGGGCGGGGGACAGGGGGTGTCAGGGTGTGTGTGTGTGTGTGTAGAGTGCAGGAGTTGGAGATGAGTAACTGTTAGCATCCTCAACATACCATTCACAATGACAGGAAGGAGGGAAGTCCGCAATACAATAGCAGCTGTGCCATGACGGCCGCTCTGTGGAGTCCTGGGTGGAAAACTCTGTTCATTAATGACTGGATTTACACACTAGGCCATGCGGGGGCGACCTTTTGGACTCGCCGGACACAATGGGTCCTAAAAGACGACAAGGGGTTGGATCACGAGGAGATAAATGGAGTCTTTATCATTTGAACCAAAGGCAAATGACATGAAAAAGGCAAAAATTGTGTTTCAGGCATTGTAGGGAAAAATACTACTATATCTATATATGTATAATATCTTCTTCTTTCGGCTTATCCCCGTTTTTCAGGGGTTGCCAAAGAGAGTCAACTAGGTTTGTTGTCTCGCATCATAGATTTGGCAAAATGTTTTTACGCCGGACACCCTTCCTGGCGCAACGCTCACCATTTATCCGGGCTTGGGACCGGCACTAAAACACACTGGCTTGTGCCCCCTAGTGGCTGGGTTCTATATATGTATAATATATATACATAAATACTGTATGTCTATACCCTGACTTCAGGTTTGACGCCTTAACTGCCAGTCATAACCCATATAACCTTGTTTGCTCACCACCCATTTAAAGGCCCACATTATGGTGTGTAGCGATTTGGGTGGCAGATGTGGAGACTCCTGCCTCTACGATCCGGCAAATAAGATGAATGAATATTAGAATTTTGAAAAACTTGACAGACCAGATTAAAAAAACTCAACGGGCCATTTCCAGTCCGCAGACCATAGTTTGTCAACGCTTGCACAAAGCAGTGTTACGTTCACACCTCTCACATAGATTTTCGTCAATATATCTGTGTAAAAAAGTCTATATTTTTACACTCACTGTAAAAACAACAATAAGTTGATTTGGTCAAATTATCAGGTGGTTTATTTACATATATATATATTTATATATAATCACACAATATACATGTGTACTCACTGAATACTCCTTGCAGATTGTTTACCCAGATGTTACACTAAGGCCTGTAAATAAATATACAGGTTTATTTACTGTATAGATGTCTATGATGTACACAGGAACAGGTTAGTGTCACAACAAGGAATAATAATCCTGACTGTACATACAGTACGGGGTCAAATAATCGGTAAACTGAGCCATGTCTGTTAAGCAGAAGTATTTGGTACAGAATATAATGTAAGCAAATATATATTACAATTAAACTTTGAGTGACCAGCTTATACAGTGCAGTGAACATGTGGCCATTTAAACACACACTGGGACAAAGTTGTTGTTTCACAGAATCACCTCAAGATTAAAAAAACCACATCATTAACCAGTTTCTATGAAATCTTCCAATAAATAACACATTCTCTTTTTCATATCCTGGACTAAAGCAGGCATAAAATAACCCCGGTTTTGCCTGCTGTGTTTTTGAAATAACGAAACAAATATTTTCTTTAATAGACTGGCACACGGCGAAAAAAATTTCCTTGTTCCACATTTTTCTGAGAACTAACCGCAGCGGAATGGAGTGGATGAAAAGCTGGCTCTTCACCCTGTAACCCTAGACTCACTTAATGATGTTGAATACAAATGTTGACATGTGTGGGAGCCGCATCATCATTTCCAGGACTTCTTGTTCTTCTTGAGGCCTAAGATAGCTCCTAATGACACAGGATTTATGTGCGGGACTGACTACCTGCTGCTAAATAAATACCAGTCCAATCAGAATCAGTCTCCTTTAAGGCACTGCACTAAGCTTATAATTTTCAGCAAAGAGAACATTAATATTAAATTATCTCCCAGCTTGATTTGCAGGTGTTCAGAAAAACAGTGTTCCCAAGAGTCTTTTTTTTTCTACATTAGAAAAATCCCACGTTACGTAAAAAGTGTTACAAAAAAAAAATAGAAAATAACTGTACAATAACCCTCTTGTTTCAGTTGATGAGCAACTTACTTACTCACTGTGATGCGTTGGACACAGGTGTCGCTGTTTCTCTCTTTAAGATCATCTGCTGCTACTTTTTAAAAAAATTAATCGCCCGTCACGATTGACAAATTACTTGCAGTAAATATAAAATAGTCTTCAGATCAGTTAAGTTAGACCATTTTTTAGCAACACACCTGTGGTTCCATTACATGAGAATTACTGCCTAAAAAAAAAAAAAAAAAAAAAAAAAAAGTGCCTAAAAAAAAAAAAAAAAAAAAAAAATTAAAAAAAATAGTTTTCACACGTTGAGTCAGGCGTTGATCTACTGCTCTTCAGGTTAATGGTTACCGTCCTTGGCTACAGCAGTCTTCAAATAAAAAAAAAAATGCACTCCCTGTTGTCGAACACCTGCTGCAATTTGTCTGCGTTAGTCTCCATGCGCCTTCGAGTCACTCGGCCTTGTCTCCAGAATTAAAATCAGCTGTAGTTTCTCCGCAATATAATATGTGACCCAAAAGTTATTTTGCTCTTAGTGTACAGGCATTTAATGTAGATTGAAAAAAAATAAAACTTGGCTCCTTTAAAAAAAAAAAAAAAAAAAAAAAAAGGACCTTTTAAAAAAAAAAAAAAAAAGCAGATTTCTCAGCCAGTTCATGGTTACCGATGGACATCTTCAAATTTTAAGTTCAAAATACGTGATGTTGAATCCGACATCCTTCGTGTGTTGTTATTTGTAAGCACATCTCCAGCCTTGCTGATGCAACTTTGTACATTGTGTTCTCTCGTCTTCCCATGGTTTCTGACCTTGGTCGTAGAGTCGGGACGTTCTTCCCCCATGTTTACAGCTGTATTTCATCCTACACATGGAAATGATTACTGGTTAGTTGTCATTAGTTAATCATACAACTGATAATATATACTCTGACAAAGCACATGACTTAAATATAAACGTTCATATAATTGAATTTTGGTTTTAAAGTCTCAAACTCAAATAAGTTGAAGGGCCACCAGCCACACTATAATTTCACTGAAGGGTCGTGTCGGCGTTCAGTGTTTAACGCAAAAGAAAAAATTTAATAAAAACAAAAAAAAAAAATCAGGATTTGAGTAGTTGAGTAATTATAGGACCATAAAATGTGGAGAACAAATCTAGAAAATATTATAATAAATTCAACTTTCAAAATATGGGGGCTGCAAAATATCGTTCCTAATGGCCCACGGGTCGCGAGTTTGAGACCCCTGACATAAAAAAAAAAAAAAGAATGAATTTTCTCAAGTTTGCTTCCATTGAAATTTGTAAAAAGATTGGCTCATGTCAGACTGAGCAGAGGGACAATTCCGAAAATAGATCAGAGGGGACTGTACTGTATACAGATGAATTTGTATTTGCTGCAAGAAAAACTTGTATAAAATATCATAACTATTTTTTGTTATTTTCTATACCAGCAATATGCTGAAAAAAGTAAAAAAAAAAAGTAAATAAAGTAAAATTTTTATTTAATTCTATAGACTTAACAGAAAATAAAAATAATAAATTTTACCACATAAACAATATTAATAATGTGACAGTTCTTATGAATTGTACTGTGTATTATAGTGTATGTTAAACTAAACAGAACGACCACTGATTTTCAGTGAGTAATAACATTCATATTTTTGGTTTACTAGCGCCAACATTCTGTAGCAGTTTTTCTTGCACATAGTTTTTATTTTCAACAAGATCCCATAAAATCCAAACATCTAACCACTGGCTCGGAGAAACGCTACAGATTCTCCCTCTTTAGCCTCAGTCTGTATTGAATTAGATACAGAGTAGCATTTTTCTAATCCAAGTCAAAAACTCGACTTTCCCGTCCAGCATTTTTACAAACCAGTGTCTTTTATAATTTTGTCTGATTTAGCAGAAATCATATATAATGAATATTACTGCTGAGCACTTTCCACTGTTTAACCTTATTTATGCTCCAAGCATTCGCCCGTTGTTTAAAAAAAAAAGCTGTAACTGAAAAATGATCCACAAAGACATTAAAAATCATCTTAAAACAGTTTGGCTTGGTTGAAGTCGAGTTGGAAGTTGCCATCAAAATGAGCCAAACTGGGGAGAGAAATCTGAAAAATCTGGACGGCGGTCTCATGCACTGATGAAAAACTGATAACCGAAACTGCAGTTACGTTTCCAACCAGCAAAATTTATAATGGAAAGACAAATATTCAAGTTCGACTTTTCACATCTTTCATGTCTGTTGTTCTGGGGTTTATTTTCACACAGCTATTCTGGCAGGGATGTTGACTGTCAAACCAGGACGCAAACACAACAGCCTTGCTGGGTTTCATCAAGTTTAAACATTAAAGTGACCCATCACACAACAGTTACATACGTTTGTTGTGAATAAATGAAAGCACAGGCCTAATATCCATCATTTGTTTAGCTTAAGCAGTAATCCCATGTTGGCAGCATTTTTAAAAAAATGCAATAAAAGCTGCTTTAGAGAACAGCCAGAAAAACTAGACACAAAAAACAAGTTGAGCAAATGGTTGACAGTGATGTTTTGTAGAAAACCAGCTACAAAAGAGAAAAAAAAAATCTCTCTTTTCACTACTGGCCCAAAATGGATTAAGACAAGTTCTATCAACGACAAAGAGTTGTGTTTGTGAAATAATTCTAATAAATAAATACTAAGTGAATTAATAAATTGGGAAATATACAGTACATAACATGGAGATGTTTGAGATATTGGGATGCCCCGATACCAATTCCGGTACGTTTCCAAAAACCATACAGATAATCAAGATGTGTGCTGATTCTACACAGACACAATACTGTTTTTATTAGATTTTCACTAAAAGCTGCTTTACATATTCCAGTGTTTTGTATTTTCCGAGTGCAGTGTGTGTCTTGTTTTCCTTGCGATGAGGACAACAACGATGTTAACAAGCTCTGCTCACTTTCTGTTCAACTGACTGGTAACTATGCAGAGAATTTAACAATATCTTCTTTATTTTAATATTATTTTCTTCTATTCTGAGTCCACGTATTTTAAGAACTGACTGTTTCGTTTTCGAACCAGTTCAACGCTTATTTATTGAAAGCTAACCTAAAGAAGTTTTAGGGTGAAAAGTACTTTTGGTCAAGTAGACAAATTAAAAATTCCAGTTTGGGGAAAAAATAAAATGGTATCGGGGCAACCCTAGTTTATATTGCTTTAATTTGCTGAATTAGTAAAACAAAAAAAAAGAGAGTGGTACCAGTAAGAAAAACTGGATTATTTTGGCTTTTTGGTCACAGTGAACTTGGACTTAAATGAATGATCTGCTATCAGTTGATTAATTTCATTTTGCCTGTAAGACGACAACATCTGAGTAATCCTTTCACCTTTAGACTCTTCCGTGCCTCCACAGCACTGCTTGCAGGACCGGCAGAAGAGGTAGACCACTTCGGCCAGATTGAGTAGCACACATACCCCAGAGACTGCCAACATAAAGACAGTAAAAATTGTTTTTTCTGTCGGCCTGGAGATAAAACAATCCACTGTGTTAGGACAGGGGTAGGAGTCACACTTCACCAAGCGCACCATCTTAAAGTCAGGATAGATCAAGTAGAAGATGTAGAGAAAGGCCACCTCCAAGATGATTCTGAAGATGATACTGATCATGTATGTCCACCACAGAGCTCCGGTGATCTGAAACTTCTGGTTCTTGATCTGTTCCAGATCCTTAGGACTTGCATGGCCCTTCCTCTTCAGGATCTTCTTGTCAATGTGGCGTCGGTGGGCCACATGCATGGCCACCAGCAGAGCAGGGGTGGAGACGAGGATTAGCTGCAGCGCCCACAGGCGAATATGTGAGATGGGGAAGAACTGGTCGTAACACACACTGTCACAACCAGGCTGTTGGGTGTTGCAGGTGAATCCAGACTTCTCGTCTCCCCAAACACTTTCAGCGGCAACGACCAAGACCAGGATCCGGAAGATGAAGATGACTGAGAGCCAAATGCGTCCAATGCCCGTAGAGTGCCTGTTTACGCCGCTAATCACGGCATAAAAGGTTCCCCAGTTCATTTTTGACTCCAGTTCTGCGGAAAATGAACAAGCAGTTGGTTAAAAACAAGAAAACAGGTTTGATTAAATTTCTGAATTATTCGAGAAGAAAAAAAAATATTAATATTAGTAGACATCCATATTTAATTCAACACTTAAATTAAAAGTCTCATATGATTCTTACTATCCTTACATTAGTTTTAAGGTTCACCGGGCTCAGCCAGTAGTGCAAGCGGCGTAGGCAGCGCCGCTTCCATAGATGACCATCCTGAAGTGTGGTCTGACCTTCAAACTGGATTTGTAAAGATCAACAGACAAGAATTGCCCAGTAGCTTGTTGGCGGTATAAAAGCTGGGGCGATGGCTTGCCATTGTGCCCCGTCATGGGACGCAACAAATCGAAGCCAATTGCGAAACATTGGGCGAACCACGTGGTCCCTCACCCCGTATTAATACTGTACTCCCAAACTGACCTACAGTTCAGCTGCTGACAGACAGACAGACTGACTGACTGATTGACTGACTGCCAAAACATTTCTCCAAGGAACCAGCAAGACATCCATCTCATTATAACATTTTTGTGACTCATTGTTTGCAAATGAGATTCCAAACTTGACAAAAAAAACAAAAAAACCTAGTACTAGCAAATGTCGAGTTTGGATTTGTTATAGGACAGTGAGATATTAATTGTTAGGTCTGGCTGACTGACTGACTAACTGGCTGACTGACTGGCAGACAGACTGACTGACTGATTGACTGACTGCCAAAACATTTCTCCAAGGAACCAGCGAGACATCCATCTCATTATAACATTTTTGTGACTCATTGTTTGCAAATGAGATTCCAAACTTGACAAAAAAAACAAAAAAACCTAGTACTAGCAAATGTCGAGTTTGGATTTGTTATAGGACAGTGAGATATTAATTGTTAGGTCTGGGGTCCTAATAAGAGGAACGTCAATGACGAAACATCACACAAGCAACTTCATTCACTGCACATTGCCAAACTGTCGGTTGAAAACAGAAACAACAGAAACTGAATTTTACCTTTTGCTGTGGTGGTACACACAAATGTGTACAGATCAGGCGGAAATGAATGAAAATATTGTGTATTTTCGGGTGCCAAACGGCTGGAATGAGAACACCGTGCGTTCGGAAAATGCTAATCATTCCTCCGCCACTAGCCACTGCCCTGCACCGTAGCGGTCATATGCTCTTATATAAACCATTTACATACAATGGTGGCCTTTATCGAGCTGCAACAAGACTCTTTCAGAATTCAGATCAAATGCCTGGATTTCCGCCTACCCTGGCAGAAGAAAGAATCTGTGTGGACACAAAAGGCCTCAGCCTGTCACATTATTTATTGTGCTTGGCAGAGCAGGGGGTGTGAAGGCAGCTTTTGACCTGAGCCACTGTCATTGAGAGCAACAGTCACTCAGAGGTCTGCAGATTCATCAGGAAAATACATGAGCTGTTCAAGAGCTAATGAAGCTGCAGGATTACTATAATCCTAGAAATGTCTACTGTGTATCTAGAAACACAGTATTATATAATAAATTTATATTTTTCTGATTTGTTAGTATCAAATACAAAGTTAAAGTATAACTGTGAAATAATTAATAATTATTAATAATTTATTATAATTAAATGATAATCATTGGGACTGCCGTGCCAACTGTGCAGAGGTTGTTTGGCAAGACAATACCAAAATTTAGACATTTCTGAGATTAAATTTGAGGGCATCAACAGGAGACAACAATTCATATTGAAACCCAGAGTAGTAGTGAGCAGAAGTCAGTATTATGTTTATCTGGTATAACAAAAAATAACTCTAACCCGTATTAGTTCAAACAAATACCCAATCTTTCTGATCCTGACTTGGGAAGGGGCTCAAATTGTAGTACCGCCTGTGGCCTGCAAGTCAAAATAATTGCCCTGCTCTGAACAATCACATTTATTGAGATAAATGGCTTTGGCTTGGCCAAAGTGAAATATCCTCTCAACACATCTCTGTGAAAAAGGAATTACACGTTGTGCTTTCATTAACAAATACTATACATAACCTTAACAAAGACCGACCACACACTGGAGTAGTGATAGCACCCTTACCTTACTCCCGGGTGGACAGATGTACAGTATGAAGACAGTGTACCCTGAGAGCATGGGGTATCTGTGGGTATTCTGGTTTCCTCCTTGGGACTTCAAATGTGAAAACCAGATTAGCTTTAGTTAGGGATTCCCACGGTCAAAAACAAACAAAAAAAACTTTTCAATCCATTTGCTGGCTATATTGAGATACAGCACTTGTTTGCAAGAGGATAAGTTGATCACGAATGTAATGTGATACACAATGGCCCAACTCCATCATTTCAGGAAAGGTTAAAAAGGCAACGGCGGTAATCTACTCTACCAAGTTTCTCCAATCCGACTCCTCCCTGCAACAGTGCAGGCAACAATAATTTAGTGACAACAAACTGAATCCAACTGCAAAAACAATGCTGTCGCTTGTCATGTATTATCAGATGACCTACAGCAGTAAACTGTGCCATGAGCATTTCTGCGTCACTTATGACAGGCCTGGTGGGATGGTGTGCGTGGCCAGCTAATTCTTTGAATGAACTAAGGCTCATTTATATTCTCACTTCAAGTAAAGTTCACTACAACATCACAAAGTGGCGGGACATAGTGAACTACATGCATCTTTATTATGATAACAAAGATAATTGTTGTCTTTATGGAAGCAAATAACTAAAAGAATAAATGGCTTCAACTATAATTGTGTACAACAGTAAATCAAATGGATACACATTAGTAGATATGGCAAACTGAAAGTAATTAGTTCCAGTACTATTTACGTTTAATTTAACGTAAAAAAAAAAAAAAAAAAGCTTTTCCAAAGCAAACAAACTTCTGATTCTTAACAGTTACTTTAATTACTAGGCTATGTAACAACAGAGGTGTTCAAATTATTCTGTGAAAATTGGATTTGATATTGAATGGCTGTTCATTGTGTGAAATGTGTGATGTGTGAAATACGCTTGTTTCCTAACTACAGAGTTCAGTCCAGGTTTATACTTACAAATCTTGAAATCTGTTCTGTGAGTAGCACAAGTTATTACAACAACAAGATGGCAGAAATCCTAACATAACCACAACTGTCATTTCCGTTTCTCATGGCCCCCTTTTGTTGTGAGTGTAACATGAGACGAGTCTTTTTTCCCACTCAGAAATTGGAGTTCTCAATTTGACGGCATCTGGTGGAAAAAAAAAAAACATATTGTAAAAGAAAGAGAAAACACTGACACAAAAGGTCACAGAGAGACTAGATGACCATCTAGTGCAAAAAAAAAAAAAAACATGCACTAGGTGGTAGTGCAGTAAGTAATGTTCTAAGCCAGGGGTCGGCAACCTTTTACACCCAAAGAGCCATTTGGCGCCAGTTTCCATGTAAAAGAAAACACTGGGAGCCGCAAATATTTCTTTTGTATCTATAATGAAGATAACACAGTATATGTTTTTGTTACCTTTACAGTTTTTTTTTCATGGGT
>JAFBJS010002842.1:239851-277531 GCA_016785265.1 Paraplagusia blochii | reverse complement strand
ATTTCACTCACTTTTTTTAAGACCACAGTTCTTCAGGTCACTGTGGTTTGCATGTCCGTTCTGAGCCAGTCTCACTGACAGTGATGCACCTCTCCTGAAAGTGAATAATAATAATAATAATAATAAACAATGCAATTGTTTCAGATGTTTGAAAAATTACTGATCTAAAATAAGGCACAATGTCAGCTTTCCAAAGCTGCCTCTTAAAAAATATAAAATAAATCACACTATTTAGTCCTGCTGGACTGAATAAACTGATCCTTAAAAAATGTTTAAAATAATTACTGTGAAAGATATTCTTTCTGAAATAAGTAAATTTTGTATAAAAAGTAATGAAAAACTTTAATTATGAACTAGAATGGTCCTAAAGGTTGTTTCTTAATCTCAGACATTGTCAAAAAGTTTACTGAAGTTCAATGTACAACACTCAGTGAGTCTAGTGCAACCACAACACAACTTTTTGGGCAGATGTTGTAAATTACAGATAACCTGCACAGAAAGAATGACGCAGGGCTATTCTTTAAGGAGTACCTCATAGCTCCAAGCATTCCCTTTTCCATAAACAGTTCCACAGTAACTTTGGGTCCATGCAGGTAAAGTCTGGCATAGAGTGTCCTGTTGTGAACCATGTCTTTGAACCAGCTCACTGACTCCTCAGACCAGTCTCTCCCATTTAAAGGCGTTACCTGTGGGTCGACAGGAAAGGAGACACAAAACACCATGAACCAGGATAATTCATTTCCTTTATCACGGTGCAAAAAGACAAGGCTGAGACTAATCATGTGGAACAGTGCCAATGACTGTGGTTACAGGCTGCTAAACGACTTCTCCACACATCTATCTTCTGGATCTACAAAATACTTCTAGTTGTTTTTTTTAGTTTGAGGAAAAAGAAAAAGAAAAAACGAGTTCAAGTTGTTTTTGTACATTTCCATTCGAGTTTGGTTCGAAATGTAATGTATTTTTGAAAATTAAATCCAATAAAAATAAATCTAAAGTATTAACTTACTTTTGCTAGTGAAACCTGTATGGCCTGTAGGGGAAGAACAGCCATTTCTGGGGTCAGTGCCTTGATATGCAGCAGGGACAGACAGGCAGTATCCCCATAATCCAGCCTCTGCACTTCTAATTTGATTGAAGTCTCTTGTCCATAATCTTCTTTAAGATTTTTTTTCACACATCCAAAACAGAGAGCAAAATAAGTACAAGTGACTGTAACTTCTGAGTGGCTTCAAGAGTGGCAGCCAAAATGCCACTGCTACCATCTAGAGGCGTGAATATGATAAAACAATACAAGTAACCCACCTTCACTTACACCACATATCTTTGTCACCTGAGACCTGCACCATTGTTCCTGCTTAGGGAACCAACCCATGATTTTGTTTCCAATGTCAGGAATGTAGTTCTGTTCAGCATAAGAACTACTAGCGTTGCAGCTGCTGCAAATGAGAGGACAAAATAATGACAATCAGAAACATGTGGATTAATAAACCAAAGTGGACAAAAACTACAAAGAAAGCTGTATTATGTAAAAAGGACATAAGTGGCTCTGTAGGTCCTGGAAATTTGATCAGAAAATCAGCAGGGGTTGTAAAAGCTGTGGAGGGCAATGCAAAAGTTGGAATATATGCTCAACAACTCACTCACTGACAAGGGCCTGTAGCTTGGTGATGGAGTTTACGTGCTGGATGTAAAAGTTTCCAGGGCTGACGACATGAGAAACAACAACCTCAGTCTCTTCAAACTTGCGCATCTGGAACTCAGGAATGACGATGTTGTTGATCACAGAGGTGTTTCCATCACCAAAATTGTTGTTTGTTTTGGGTTCCGTGCTCTGGCTTATTTGCCTTTCCCTTTGATCTCTTACATTAGCATTCACCACTTGAATGTCTATATTTAGGTGATTTTCATTTTTGTTCACACTGTCATTTGTTTGTGTTTGTAGTCCCTCTGTAAATATGTCTCCTACATCCCACAATTCAGTCTTGGTTGCAACCACACATGTGTAGGTCACAAATCCACTGGATACCATTTGTTTTATTTTAAATACAGGAGCTTCGTTTTCCATATTGGCAAACAGAGATTTTGAGGCCTTTGATCCATTAGTGCTGCTTTGTGTTTTAAGGGTAGGTGACGTTGACTTTGGAGAAGATGAAGACAGCATACTTTTATTCCACTCCATGACAGTGACCTCCAGTGCATCCAAGTTTTTCGCTTTGGTTCTGAGGAAGTGCAGCAGCTGAGAGGAAGTCTGCTTTTGGTGTTGTACCTGGACATCATCCGCCTGTCCCCAGCAAATTAGTGGTGTTGCTTTCATCGGCTGAGGGTTGGAGATTTGAGAAAATACAGCATTTGTTTTTGGGAGAAGTAGCGTAGGACTCTCTGCATTATTCTGCGGGCGCTGAGTAAGGGCACGTTCCAAAACCACATCATCTCTTTGGCTTTTCTCATAAATCACACACTGGTCATTCTCCTTGACCTTTAAGTAGCCAGACAAACCCTTGGTATGATGAGCACTTTTGTAGCTGGATGGGATGCAGTAAATCGTATCATCTTTTTGGGCTGCTAAAGGCTGGAAAATGAGGAAATGTTTCAGCTGCTGGAGGGACAGCTTCCCTGCAAGCACCTGGAGTGATTTTGTTATAGAGTTTGCCAGAAGTACATTCTGTAACATGGGCCCAAACCTGAGAACATCTGTTATAAGAATCTTTTTATCTCCATGTGGCTGATGTTGGTTTGTTCTCACTTCTTCTCTGACAGCCGGCTGGACACAAGCACGTGACTCTGTTCAGAAATGTCAATGTTGTTATGTTGCATTTTGAATATTCATCCTTGCATTTTACTAAATATTTTTGAAAATAAGCATCATTAATAATAAGGGCTGTCAAAGTAAAAATAGGTCTTCATTAGTAACATCTGTGTTTAAACAAATATCAAATAATAAGTGGAAGGATGCTTGATTTATTAAGTTTATTATGACAGCCCTATTAAAACCACTGTAACAAACATCAACTTACCTTTAGCTTTAAGGACCTTCAATTTTGCCAACAGCTTGTTTATCACTTCACATTTCTTATCCAATACATTTTGCAGCTCGAATGGAATATTGGGAAGGACTGAATTCAAACAATCTTGGACGATGATATAGGTCTAGAATTATAAGAAACATGACAAACAAAACCACATCGATTAGATAATTTAAACACTACGTTTTTGTCTTGACAGTGAAAATGTTTGAACGTGCAACTTAAGGGCACAACGGATACATTTTTCGTAACGGCCAGTTGTCACATAAAGGCATACAATTTTACAATCGCGACGCCGCAGAAAGCTAACCGAACCAAACAAACTTTTACCTCGTTGATGAACTCGTTGAGTTCACGTTCAAACACTTTCTTGGCGTTTTCCAGTAAGAACAGTTTGTAAAAAAGCTGCACTCTTTGTGAAATCACAAAAGAGTGGGGCTGAGGTTGTGTTTGCCGAAGAGAAGCCATGACGGTTGATCGGAAACTATTTTCTGACGCAACTGAACCTGTTACAGGCCCGGGCTAATGGCCGAGGTTAGCTAATTGCCTTTAGCTTGTCGGGAAGCGTAACATACGTTGTTAAGATTGGATTCAGACAGTTACGTTTTACTTAATGGGTTCATACTAAAGACAAGAAATACATAAAGGTAAATATTAAATATCAATATTACATTAAAAAATTATACGGAAAATAAATACTCATAACTTTAAAGGGTTTACGTCATCATATCACAAGGTCGTACCATATTTCTAGAAAGTACTACGTTTTAATTGTCAAAAATATATCTTTTTTTTCTACAATATTACAATTTATTTTCCCAAATACGTATATTTTATGTGTATGTATGTGGATATTAATGTACAAGTTTATGTAGATATGCTCATATGTAAGCACTAAGATAGATAACAATATAATACAATATGAACTTTGTCATGGCGAAATATAATATCAGTAATGATTGAGATTACAATTACTCAACAACACCACACAAACAGCAATGATTATTACCTACTAATCTACTAATTCCACTAACATTAACCTATATATCTACAACTAATCTAACTATCTACTAATACCCACCGTTCAGATCTTACATACTTTGAACTCTATATTGTTTTTGTATTTTATTTATATTCATGTGCTTCATTATCTATCTATCTATCTATCTATCTATCTATCTATCTATCTATCTATCTATCTATCTATCTATCTATGCTGTATGGAGCAATATTTGTCACAATAGGCTACATCGTTGAGGCAAGAATGTCTTTTTTTCAGTAGCATCATATTCAATCGACCAGGGATAACAATGCTTCACTTGTTACCAGGAATACGGTTAGCCTAAAGGCAGAGACTGACAGTGATACAACTTCTCATCGTGCTAACAAACAAGCTGCTGCTGATATCTAAATACCAGCTACCATCAACTGCCAAGGAAAAGAATGAACACAATTTGCTACTTACATTCCAATGGTTTTACACCTAATACTATCCACACCATGTTCTTTTCTTCCAGTACTCTTTGTATGAACTTGTCAAGCTGCAACTTGATCCTGTTCCTGAATCTTGTAGGTGGGGCAAAAGAAAAAAAAAGTAATTTTCTTGTTTTGTTGCTCAATACATAGATTGACAGGCATCCTGCTTATCCTAAAAACTGTGGAATCACAAAACTGATGTTGAAAGTCATTTGTGGGGTAAAAACAAAGTAAGTACAGCATGGGGACCCTTTTAACAAAATAATTAACAGTTGTATTTTTTTTCTGTCTATTAAAGCATCTTGCTCAGGAAGTGTGAACAGGCTAAATTCCTATCAAGTCAGCAAGACTTAGCTGAAAAAGTAAGTCCTGTTCTGTTTGTATACATTGTATATGAATGTCATTGGTGTAATAATATCAATAATACCATCCATCCATCCATCCATTATCATCCTTTACGGGGTCATGGTGTATTCTCCAAAACTGCCGCCCAATTTACATTGCACCACATCATACCTTCTTGTGGTTGGTGAGCCCACTGGAAGCCAAACGCCCTAACTGGGATTTGAACTTACCCAGAAGATGAACCTTGGAGTTTTATAACAATAATGCATATTATACAATACATACAATCCATTTTTACAAATCTTCATTTAATGTTCAGTAATGTGTAAATAAAAAAAACCCCTTTATTTCTTACTTAATGAAATACTAAAATACACAGATGCTGAGAGTGGGAAGTTATACTAAATACAGAGAGAGAGACAAATTAACTAAAATTTACAAACACATGCAAAACTTGTGGTTTTTCTTCTATTTAGAAATAAAAAAATTGGTAAATAGTAGACTAAAAGGCAGCTGAGACAAATTTAGGGACGGACTTGTTCGGAAGTATTGTGTGAGAGGCCATGTACAGGTAATATTCATTTTTTCCATAAACAGATGCCCCCTCCTCCTTTTATAAAACGTCACAAATTTATTTTACCGATAAATAAATGCACTCTGATGATAATAATAGCATAGCGTGTGGCTATTATGCACATGATGACTATTTACAGTATGGTTACCATGATGTTTGTTGTATTATTTGTGGTACCACATTTACCACTGAGTTTGGATACATCTTCCCTAGTCAGAGCCACAAAAACCTTACAGATTACAGAGCACATCACGGTCCCAGACACCGCGATACACTGAAGTGAGCTCTTGTGTATCCACCCTGTCAAATAAATAACTTTATTTAAGAATCTTTACATATGTTTAGACAGAAACTCCTAGAGGCTTTATACTTGACACTTTATTGACATTTTGAGGTGGTCAGTCTTGATTCTGGAAACATTGTGCAAGACTTTACAGACGTCACAGAAATTTGAGCTGAGGTTAGACTCTTAGCTGCAAACAAACATTTCACAATGGAGGATGGGCAAAACGTAAGTGACTTGGCGGCGCTACAAGCAAACAGCTTGGGAGTTGATAAAGCCAAATTCAATCACAACATCTTGACAGTGGGGATTCATGTCTGACAGACTAGTAATGGGAAGAGGAGTCTCAGAGGAACACTTGGATAGTGTGAGAATAAATGCATGTGTCTCATTTGGGGAACCATTACTGCTCTACTTAATCAAAAGTCTGTTTGTTTTTATAACGTAGCTGCCATTAAACCGCACATGTGTAAATGCGTCATACAAAGTGAAATTCACAGGAATTACGCTTTGGATGCTGCAGTTTCCTCTCTTGTTTTCTCCTAGGCCTTCAACAGTTTGCAAAACAAGCCAGTGATTACACTATTAATGATACTTTTGCGTAACACAGTTTCCGGGTAAATACAACAAACATTGTAATCATTACAAAAACAAATAAAACCACAATCAACATGTATCCAAATCCAACACTCTGGGGTTTGTTCTGAAAGTGACAGTATGATGAAGAGCTATTCATATACTTAGCCATGAAGGCTCTGCTGTCACCAAAAAAACATGTGGCAACATTGATGTCAGGTAATTGAATTTTAAACTCTTGTAAAGTTTTAAACCACTCCCTGTCACAGCAATTGAAGAAATTTCCGTTGATGTACATGACGGGAGGTTTTGATGATAAATCCCTCATCAGAGAGCGGTTTAAAGATACAAAGGCGTTGTTTCGGATGTCTATTTCCATCAGCGGAGAGCAGCTCAAACTGCTGGGCATGTTCACCATGTGGTTGTTTGACATGTTTAGCTGACTCAATGCTGGTAAACAGGGTAAAGACAAATCACCATTGCTCATGTTATTTTCACTGATAATCAAAGACTCTAGAGTTTCCTGCACACCTTCTAGGGCACCTAAATGCATCACCATATCAGTATTTCTAGAAAGATCAAGGGAGTGCAAAGACGTTTGCTGAAATGCATTAACATGAAGCGTTTTTATGTCGTTTTCCCTCAGGATGAGGTGTTTAAGGGTTCTGAGTTGCTGAAAGGCCACACAGTGTTTATCGTAGAACATTTGCCGCGTTGGCTCTGAGTGAAAATGCCCGTTGAATGCACAAGGCTGCACAGAATTGTCCTCTAGGTTTAATGTCTCTATTTGGCTTAATGCTTTGAGGAAAAGAGGGGAAATGTTTACAAGGCCATTGCTTTTCAGGTAGAGCTGTTTTAAGGATGGAAAGTAGAGTTGGCGCTGATAGCCCGTATTGCTGTAATTCCTGACATTCCAGACAATGCTTTGTAGGCAATTGTGGCTGAAATTCAGTGTTTCTAAGAAAGACAGTTTATTTAAAGTCTCCAGTGGGAATGAGCTGAAGTGGTTATGACTCAAATCGATATAAAGCAGTGGCATTAGCCTCCAGTTGGCGTGCAGGTTATTTTTGCGAACTATTTTCTCATCCATAATGTCGCTGTACACAGAATTAGCTCCTGATACCATTGAAGCCTCTGAGTTTGCAGTACCAACCAGGTTATTTTGCAGGTGAAGAAATTTTAGTTGGTTCATTTTTGGAACGATTGGGAAATATAGAAGTTTGTTAAAACTTAAATCAAGAACTTCAAGCTCATACATTTTGTCGTTTTGATGTGACACGAAAAACTCTATTGAATTATGGCTTAAGTTTAGGTGTCTCACTTGAATTAATGTAAAATCGCAGATATGAACTAGATTATTTTGGGCCAAATTAATCATCTCTAATTGCCTTAGTGGTTCAAATGTCCCCTGTTCTATTACGGATATCAAATTGCCATCTAAAGCTATGGTCCTTAGAGCATTACTCTCTTGGAACATCCTGTGTGAAAGTCTTGTTAAAGAATTACCAGTCATCTTAAGTTCTTCAAGGGTAGTTTTGTTGCGGAGGATGAGGCTTGCTGAGTAATCATTCAGGCCATTCAGAGACAGGTCCAAACTCCTTAGTCCACCAGTGGATTGGAGGGCTTTGCTGTTGCTGCCAAGGTTGTTGTTCAGTACATTTCTGGACAAATTCAACTTCTCAAGCTGAGCCAGATTTTCAAAAGCTCCCTCGGAGATAAGATCCAGCTGGTTGGAACTGAGATCCAGCTGCTCCAAGTATGGCAAAGCAAGTGTTTGTAACTGTCTGATGAAGTTATTGGACAGGTCTAGTCTTTTAAGCCTTGTATCCAAATCCCGAGGGACAGAGTGGAGGCTCTGGTTATTCCAGGTCTGCTCCTTGAAATGAGAGGAACATTTATCATTATTACAGTGTAAACCATGAAAGCCAACATCAGGCAATCTTAGCAGATTTGTCAATGAAGTGCAGCTTTACTGACCAGACCATAGACATTGCAATGATGTCAACACATTTTGCACTTAAATGACTCATGTTGAACCTACCTCAGGACCTTCAATCTTCACTGCATCTATAAAAATGTCCCAGTTGTGTGAAAAGAGAAGCAGAAGGTTCAACATCAAGTGTCTGACCATTGTCTCTTCGTTGCTGCCGCATCTGCTGTTGATGAACTCTGAAGTACCACTGGTGACACACCCTCTCACAGACATGCTCTGGGAAAAAGTGAAAACAACCCTGGGCACTAGATAGACACTGTGGATCTATATTTAGTTTGGCTGCCTGGCTTGACCTCTTATATAATACTCTTTACAGTTGCGTAAAATGACTAAATGAAATGAATGAATTGTATTCAGACATTATTAAGCACAGATTAATTCTAAATGTGCATAATAAGGTTGACATAACAGAAAACAGTATACATCTTAAGAAACCTAAGAAGGATTACAACTTTCTACATCAAAATGTAGTTTTTTAATATGTTAGCAGCTGCTAGTCAGACAGGGAATCCTCCTGGGTGATGTAAATACATATAGTAACTTTATTTGTTCCTGTCACAGTCTGTGGAAAATGGAAACCATCCATAAATAGATGAAGGGGAACAAGTAAACAGACAGTGTGTAGGTGGAGCTGGAGGGAAAAAGCACAGCAAGGTAAACAGACACTTGCAAAAATAGACTGATGAAAGGAGGAGATAACACATATAAACACAACAAAGAGACAGGCAAGGGTCTGAAAGACCTGCAAATACTTTCAACGTTGTTACCTTACCAAAAATACATAAAAAACATGTCAGGATGTCAGGATCAGACCATTTTTAAAGTAATATTTGTCCCTAAGATTAGGAAATTTCCTGCTGCTGTCAGAGTCAGGACTATCAGTGTGCCCGCACACAGCACACAACTTCCTGAAACAATGAGATACACACCAAGCTGTCTTCTCTCATTTGAGTCACACAATGCCAAAAAAGGTCAAGAATGCTTCTATTAAGTTGGGACAATGCCTGTGGTGTGGAGCCCTCGTTGCAGCCGATTGTTCGAGTGCAGCGGCACAGTACCTGTGGAAACATCCGCAGATGTATGATATTTAAGAGAAAACAAACTTTAAATGTCTTACTAAGCAGTTTTCAGCACTCCTTGGCTTCAAATATAAAAGTCTTGGACGTCCTTACTAAAGGGAACCACATTCTTCCAAAACACATGCTGCTATTATTTTGAGAAAAGTGGTTGTGAAAGATGGTGTCAATCCAGAATCCAGTCCAGAGATGCTGGCTTTGTTGATCACAGCATAGGATTATATTAGTGGGACATTTGGCCTTAGGTGGAAGAAAGTGTGTGACTTACATTCTTCTACTCGTGTGTTTCGCACCTGAAATGCTATAATTGTCAGATGGTTGCCATTTAAAACTCCCCTGTAACAGGACGCTCAATACTCTCTAGTGAGGAGTAATAACCTGACATTTTAACTAACAGACAGTTTCAATAAATAATTATAGAATGGTATGGTTTGACACTTAAGCATGCAATTTTTAAAAATCCAACTCATATTTTAGTGTTATGAGAGGTCCATTTTGACACCATTATATTTTATTCATCTTTCTTCCAGTAAGGATTTATTTCTTGGACCACAAAGCGTGTAAAATGAGCTGAATCACTTGTTGTTTTCTCCATGGACTGCCATTTGTTGATAGTAACAGTATCTATATATATGATAAATAGAATAATGTTTATCAATAATGAGAATAATGTTTATATCTGGACAAATTTTTATGAAGCTTAATCAATTGCATAAATCCATATATTAGAGGGTTAAGATTTTTCACATAAGAAATATTTCCCAGTGAACATCAGAGGGGGCAGTAATGTGACGTAATGCTACTATTGAAGACCCATAAATTAAAACAGGATAGTGCGAAGGCTAGCTGGACAGCTTATTCCCACCAAGCAAAGTATTTTGTAGTTTAGATTACAATTCTAATGCTTTAGGACAAGAACAAGTACTCTATAAATAGGCTTTATATTAAAGTCAGATCCACTCAGATATTTATCTTTTGTTTCGCGTGACTTGCTGACAAAACGCTTCAACTTTATTTATTTATTGCTCTGAAATAATTCCTCTGTGTTCTATTGGTCATAATTTGATCTCGTGTTGTTACAAACTGGCCACAGAATATTCCTGCCCATGTTCACATGCTATAGAATTGTATTTATGCTGTACAACCGCATTCACGTTGGCTATGTTTGTTCTGCCCCACCTACCAGCTGACAAACACAGCTCTGATTGGCTCTCGCTCTCGAGAATTTGTTACTTGTTGTTTTCTTAAGTTGACTAACATCACACAGACCAACATCATTAGAGACATAAGAAAGACGTTAAATATTACAATATTTAACTCCAAAGCCCAGCCATTAGTTCTTATGTACAGCACCTACAGTACTACTGGAAAAAGATGGATGTGAACTGATTAACTACCTGGTTACAGACAAGAGGATAAAGAAGGAAAGAACAAAAAAATGATGACATTTTGATATATTTATGATTATGGATGGATCATAAAAACAACAAATGGCATTTACTTTTGTAGGAGCCACAATGCAGAAAATCAGCAGGACTTCACTGACCTGCAGTCTATGGCGTTTTGGCAGGTGCGCCCGCAGCAGGAAGCAGAAACTCTCTGTTGACGTCTTAGTGCAGCTCCAGCTTTGGATAATGTGAGCCATGTCTGTGCCCGGGCTTTTAAACAAAACCTGTGAATTAAGTGGAACATCAGTTGAAAAGCTGGAACAAATCAGCCAAAATATCAAATAGTTATGCGTGAGTTCAGGGACAGAGTACTTGTCCAAACACAAAGTAATAACCATTCTCTTGGACCAAAGTTCTGTTTTCCTTTTGGGAAATTGCATTTCCTTGCTGCGCAGAAACAGTCCAAGGGATCTGAGTTATATTTGCTGTGGGAAAAAAGTAAAATGCTTGTACTCACAATAATGACAGAAGGTCTCGCACTGAAGCCAAGAAGTTGATTTTGGTTTCACCTTTCTCTTTTTTTGTCTTTTTGTTAACGTAAGTCATTACTGGGAGAGTTTTTGGAGCCAGCAAGAATGGGAACTAACCGTTAGACCTTAATTTTGTTAACTTGGCAAATACCCTTCATGTTCTCAGTACCAGATTAGACTTTAAGAATGGGATAGAGTTTTGTTTTGGGGCTTCTTTCCACTCAGAGAACCCTGTGTCCTTCAGACCGTATTGGCTTAATGCCCCGAGAGAAAGCACAGCATCAGGAGAAATGTTTTATTGAAAATCTGTCTAAGTGCACGATAATCCTATGAATCTCCCTTGTGCAATATCCAAGATGACCGCATACTCCATAATCAGTGACATACCTTAAGTGGTTCAGACATTTTGACCACTTTCTTATTGACTCTCTGTAAGTGGCTGATTTGGTTGAAGTTTCAGGCCTCCCAAGAGTTCCCTAAAATCAATTTTAAAACTCTGGCTCTGTGTACTAAGGAGACCAAGACAAAATATAAACACCGCTTGTGTTCAGAAAAAAAACAAACATTTTTAAGCACACAGAGATCTGCAGACTGGTTTTTGTTAAGGTGACACATTAGTTTACCAAAATGTTCGAAATGATCAATCATCTCTCCGCTTTTCTGGATTGAACTGACAAAGTTTGCATGATTACTACCAAAATGGAGCATGTTGTGAAACTTGAAGACAAAGTTAAGACCTTGGGTAAAGACCATACCTCAATCTTCTCAGTACTTCTGCCAACTGAGTCCGATATAAAAGAGAAGAGTCTTAGCCTTCTAAGTACCACCAGACAAATACATTCACTGACAGTGAAACATTTTAATCCATCAATCAACTCCATTTACAAAAGTATATCCCATTTTATATACAGTATGTACAGAGAAGTATAAACAATTATAATTTTCCACATGGACTCATTCATATGTATCTAAACGATAGCACTGGAACAAAAACATATCACTGATATGGATGCTGTAGTGCAAATGTGTGCAAAGTATATAGTGCTGTTGCTCTGTGAATACCTTGTAACTCCACTTTTAATGAATCTTACTCCTAACACTTTAAACATTTATATGCTTTACAATTACTTCTATAATCCAGGGACACATAAAGCTTTGTTTACTTCCTCATATAAATGTCAATATATTTAAATTATCTTTTTTAAAAGGCCAAGGTTGAAAATGCTGAAAAGGCTGCACATAAAATGTTCAAATAGCCTGTTTTTGTTTTTGGAGATACAAGATTGTCATTCAACAGCACTGGAAGGTTTGTACAGATGAAGTATCTATCAGCGCAGTGTCTTTTATTGTTACACAGAGAGACGCTGTCTGTCTTTGTCTGGACACAACGTGGTGACTATAAATATAATATTTTTTTGTCTGAAGAGCACACTTGGCTCATCAGATAGCACAGACGCAATGTGACAGGAAGCCTGACAGTCTTTGGTTGATCCTGTTAAAGTGAACAACAGTCACGCAGAGACTTCTTCAAACAGGTCAAGATTCCTCAACTCCAGATTCTGTCGAAGGAGGAGACAGTTCGACTCTTGACTGCTTTGTCGAGAGTTTCTTTCTGCTGAGGCCTGATGGCTCTGTAATAATCAATTCTGTCCAGCAGATGGAGCCTCTCCAAGTCTGACGCTTCCCAGGAAGGTGGTGTGATTGGTCATGCTAATGAGCGTGTCCTCATAAACTATACGTATGGAAATCCTCTGTCCTGCACGTAGCAGGCTGACTCCAGCGGTGTAGCACGTGTTGAACTTGCGCTGTCCCGTCTCGATGCTACATGTGCAGCGAAGGAAAGGGTTTGAGTCCACCATCACCTCGTAGCTGGCGATGTCAGTGAAATTGAGGTAGTACACCTGGGGGACGGCGAGGAAGAGGGAGATGGGGTTGGGAAGGAACAGAACAAGACTTAAAACTGTGGCCAAAACAAGTTCACCTAACATTGGAGGGCTTATTAAAACTGGAATATCAGAGAGGCTAACTAAAAGTTACAAAAGACCTCCTAATTCTTAACAATCTGATCTGTAAATCTTAAGAGTTACGTCAAGGACCGTACTCACTTCTACCTGACTATATATGAAGTAGACACCGTCCAGCAGCACCTCCAGCTCTCCAGAGCGGGGGTGCATTTTAAAAACACGGTGGTGGATAGACACCATCTTCCAGTTTCTTAGAATGCCTTCAGAGAGATCTACGAGACAAGCAGAACAAAGAAACAAACGGTCAGCGTCAGGAGCTTCCAGCCATGTTGAACTACAACCAATAACCAGCGTTGACATAAAGTATAAACCTGCTAATTATGTTTGGACTACTAAAACTAGACAGACTCACTGATTCAGAGTAATGTGAACCTTCTACCATACAAGTCCTTCTGCTTCCTGACCTGAGCTAACATGGGTCTTGTAACACTAGCTTCTAACTTCTTCCTAATCCTGTAATGGCTGTAGGATTACAATAATCTTAAATAATCTTTAAGTACATATTGTAAGAAACATTGAACCAAATTAATCTCAGGTCCTGTAAAGGTCATTGCATTCACAGACTTTAAGGCCATAAAATGTAAATATCTTTTGGACCCAACAGGGTAAACAGTTCTAAATCAACTAAACCACGTTGTTGACAGATACAGGCTTTTGACGAATGGCACCGACAGACAGTGTGAGCATGTTTATTATTTTTACAAACTGACGGTTCAGACCCACCTTCTCTCACTTGGATGGTTGTTTCCTGCCCTTGCAAATGAACCACCGCCGGCTGGAAGTCCTTTGTTTTTGTTCTGTCCAGAACCCCTACAACAATAAGAGCGGGAGAGAAACACAGTTGAAGGGAAATCTGATCTTCCACACGTTTAAGGACTTGGTAAAAATGAATATCCCACGCAATGTCAGACATATCGTATACGAAGGTCTCAATGTGCAGACAATGAGTTCATCAGTTTTTACAACCTGAGCCCCCTTCCTGTGTGGGAATGTGTCTGTGTGCAGGAAATGAAATGTAATCTAAGAACAAATCTCTTCTTGTGCTGTTTTGAATATCTTTTCAGCCTGAATCTTTATTATCTACAGTAGGTGAATTACATCATTTCTACTTCATGATTAATACCTGCTGGACCTTGAGCGCCAGGGGGTCCCTGTGGCCCTGGAGGACCAGGAGGTCCTGCAGGCCCCACGCCAATGTTTCCTGGAATACCGGGTATTCCCGGGATTCCCGGTGGACCCTGTGGGCCCGGGGGACCAGGAGGACCGGGAGGCCCAGGTATAGACCTTTTCTTCCCTTTAAGAAAAAAAAATAGAGTAAAATTAAGACACAAACATATGACTTTTCAATGATGTTGAAAAAATTATTCATTTTCAATCTATTTTTAAACCATAAAAATGCATCATTGGGATTAATAATCTGTGGGATTTAGGCAAAATGTTTTTAACATAAAGAATAACTGGACTGGTGGTCATTTACTCCTTTAAATTTTAGATTTGGATCAGAAACACTGCTTTAAGGCGTTTGAGTAAAACTTTCAAAATGTAAATCACCTTTCTTCCTCTCTTTCTTTCTCTCCTTCCCCGTAGATTCTGGAAAAGAAAAGAGAAAGAGCGTGATTAGGCCCGAAAAGGTCTGCTGAACAATTATCCTCTCAGATAACATCTCGCCTACACACCTCACTCTGTGCAGGCATCCTAAACAGGCTACAATAACAGATTCAACATGCCGTGCCCGCTGCACACTGGAGTGGAGGTATGTCAGTCTGTGGTATTTTCTAGTGTAGTAATTTGTAAGTGTGGTTTCACCTCCTCTGTATGAACAAGTGCCTTAAGCATTCACAGGCAGTGGAACTAGAGAAGATCATTAGAGAGATACTTTATCCTGCCAAAATCCTTTTCTTTGAATTAAGCCCAGATGCAGGATACAGATGAAAGTGTGTGAGTGTGTGTGTGTGAGAGTGTGTGTTGGTGGGGCATCTATTGTATGTCAGGGCTTGAAAGACAAAATGCTCTCGGTGTGGTGCTGCGTGTGTTCACTGTGTGCGTGGCTCAAGAATCCTTTTCAAAATGCCGTCTCGCTGTTCTCGTGTTTACCATGTCATTACAACTACAAAGACCATTTAACCTTAAAACCTCACAGTTTGAGTCCCCTCCAACATATGGCCAGCATTTCTCCTCTGGCTAAATGACTGGATGCATCCGCATAGATTTCTCTTAACGAGCAGCCCTATCTGGAATCTGGTGCCCGTTAGGAGTGCACACACAAAGACACACACAGAGTAGACACACACACACACACACACACACACACTTCTAAGGCTGAGATTACAAAAGCCTTTGTCTGTGCAATGAGAGCAGAAGAGAGACCTGGGAATGATTAGTGTTTAGAGGCTCGGGACTTTACTGATTTATGTAGAAAGTCTCAAAGGTGAGTTTTTTCTTCTAATTTAAACACAATTACTAAACTTCCCCCCAAGTATTCAGTGTCACGCCACAGACATTGGAATGCCTTGTGATCATGCTGCACTTGTTGCATTTGCACAGGCAACTTCAAAGGCTTCGCTTTTTATTTGCATAGCTCACATACTGGAAAACAAGAAGGGAGGAGGCATGGGAGGTGAGGTGGGGGAACTACAAAGGATCTTTTTTTTTTTCTTTAGTGCTATTGATTACAACATTAATTCATGTGATTCGATAAAATCCGTCCAAAGTCGTCCACCTGGGTTCCTGGAATGACTTCATATTCCCAGAAGTGATGGTGTTTTACTTAGTCTAATTCTTCTCGGAGTTCAGGCGTGACCGATAACACATCAGTCTTCCAAAGCCTGCTCGGTTGACAAACACGAAAGATATTTTGAGGAACTGATTTTATTTTAAGATGGTAGAAATCAACACAGGCTCGGCTGTTTGTTGTCAAATTGGTGAAACCCTCCCAAACCTCCATGCTCTCCAAGTAATAATCAATTCCATTCCAACAAATCTCTTGCTCTATAAACTCAGCAACATCATGTGGCTGAGCTGCTGTTGAGCCTCAAGCAGTAAATAAAACATCACATGGGAAAAGTAAAGAAAAAAACCCTAATGTTATATGATGAATTGTAATATGAATATAAACTAACCTAAACCAGAAGTTACAGAAAGCCTTCCCTCAAAATTGGGAAAGTTCCATGAATGTTACACACATGCAGGTGCACCAGAGGGCATACTCTGGTTGTTTCATTAAATGTACTAAATTTAAAGGCACAGCCCTAATAATAGAGATGGTCCAGCAATAAAGCTTAAGTATCAGCATATGTCTTTGTCAGAGCATTAGGATTAAAGACATTACACGAGGATAAATCCAGAAAAAATTGCTCATACCTGTATCTGGCTGTTTGGCAGGACTCCTTTTCGCCCGCTGAGTTATGCCCCTGTTGTCCTCGGTGGTATGGAAACCACTATTTCTGTGCATTAACCTCTCCTGTGAAGAAAAAGAAAATAATATAAAAAGGGCGTCTGGAAAAAACTTTGAGCAGGACATTGCCGGGACTCCTGCAGACAGACGTATTTCAGTCTATGAAAACCAGCCATGACCACGTTACATGTTTGTTTCAACAAAACAAACAAAAGCCCAAGTGGTACAAGTTTTCAAGCTCGAAACCACTTTACAAGTGGCCTCTCTGTCCTAGAGGTATAATGTTTGCACAGACACAACTTGAGGCATTTGAAAGGATTTGAGACACTCTCAGACGGCACATTCATTTGTGGCCAAGTCATTGTTTGCCCCATCAGGCTGTAACCCATCCTGTAACCCAAGTCAGTTTTGTCTGTGTTTCTGCTGTTTGAGACAGTCACCTGGTCGCTGCTGCTCCAAAATTCACCTTTTAATACAAAAGAAGGACATGAATTGTGTTTAATCTGAGAGTAGTACCCATTCAAGGGGCACCTGGCCTCAGACCTATTCAGACGCAGCATGAATGAGTTAAACAAAAGTATCTGATGGTGCTGGTCACTGCTAAAAGCAGGAAAACCCAAGGAAAACCTGCAGTGCTGTTCATTTCCCATGGGATGAGAAAGTGGCGAGACAAACCACATGCCTATGTTGTTATGTGACTGGTTCTGGTTGACCTTAATTCATGTGAACCCTGTAGGACACGTTGACCTGACTGTAGCACTGTCAAAGATGCAACAGCCTCTAACAACTCAGGTCTACGACGCTCTAGGGATTATCCAAAAATCACTTTTGGTTAGGAGAGCCAGTTTGCCATCACTTTTTTGGATAACCGCCAGATGTCAGTGAGCAACAGGGGACAAGCTTCGTAATGAAAAAGACAATCGCTTTGGGTCACACTTTGGTGTGTCACCATAAATCGTGCCGTGAAGGAGCCTCTAAATGAACAAGGACAGACAACCAGACAACATCCATTGTGCTGGACATCTGCTCGGAGTTTGTATAACTGACATTTCTAAAGCAGTGACACATGTAGTACCTTAACAAGGATCAAAAAACAATAAATAATGGAGTTGAGTACAATTCTGCCTTTTTTTTAACACCGACTTATAAATCCGACACGCTTACTGACAGACACTCTGACCTCCCTTTCTTCACAAGGGTTTATCCCAGTTAGGCATAAGAGATGACATATTCCATGTTCCCATCTGTGACGCTGGAGTAAACATAGTTGTTAAACTCTGCCGACGGCCAGAAATCTCCTTGTGAAAGCAGCATGAACTCCCGTTGCCTCTTTGTGTGGTTTAGAAGCACGGCAACCGAAACACCATAAGACGACGGACCAAAAAGTTATGTTTCCAGTTTCTCCCATACCTCGTCTCAGATGTGGGATCTCATTCCTGCTGTGAGGGATGAGCTATATCGTGTCAACCCCCCCCTCCATGATCCGTGTTGGGCAAGCTCAAAGTAGTTAAAGGCTACATCCCTGACCAGATGCCAGCCATGTCTGACCTTATGAGGGCAGAAATTGCACCTTGATGGAGGAGTATGTTGGAACAGTTTATCGGTGCACCGACCTCCAGATGTTCCCACAAGCAGCGTCGTTTGCTGTTCATTTGGTGCG
Source organism: Paraplagusia blochii (assembly GCA_016785265.1). Classification (NCBI taxonomy): domain Eukaryota; kingdom Metazoa; phylum Chordata; class Actinopteri; order Pleuronectiformes; family Cynoglossidae; genus Paraplagusia; species Paraplagusia blochii. The sequence continues at coordinate 259,186 of JAFBJS010002842.1, read as the reverse complement.
CAGGTGTCTCCACATCTTCTCACCAGCTGTTGGCATATAGGGGGCTTTTACCTCTCAAAGGATTCTGGGTGTGTGTTCAGGCATATGGCACTACACTTTCGTCTGTTCTGACAGCCAAACATGATTCCATAGCCAATTTCTTGGCCGGGATTAAGCTTTAGCAGAAGGAGAAAAAAAAAGGCACAAAAAAAAACAAACAAGCCGTCTGCTAGCCTACTACTAGACTGCTGCGTCTGGAGATGAAGGCAACAAGGCGGTAATAAAAATGAAAAAAAGAAATACTTCATGCTTCAGCTATGAATAACGGTCCTGCGCCAATTTTTGATTTGACTTCATTAAAACATTTACAACGCGTACGCACATCAAAAGCACACAGTTACAGTAAATCAGGATGACAACGTGTTGGTATGTATGCCAAGTGCCAACTTGTGAGTAAACCGATCTTTTTCAGGACAAGGGAGAAAATGCTATTAATTAGAGGGCTCTTAATTCTTCAAAGCTTGGAGGGGGGCTACTTTCATGCCCCAAAGGTTGAGATTCCCTATTGCTTCCTTGCTATATGAGGAAATGACTAAAACAAACTCACCTCAGACATGTTTTCTATGGTCACATTTATACTTTTGTTCGCCGATTTATAAAAGGCGACACCAATAAAGAAATTCTGTCCTCAAACCACTGACCCTGACATTCATAACATTTCAAAATGACTATGGTAATAAAAATGCTCTGGCTTGTGTATACATAAAACCATTGTGCCTTCTGTCCTTCCAGCTCAGATTTTATTCCACAAATAAAGACATTTGTGGTTGCGGTAACGCCTTAAATTTTCCCAGCTCGGCCAAGATTTAGTCACTTATTTGTGGTTTGAGATTGTGGGGTTACAAAAGTTGAAGAGGTAACGCTGAGGTCTGAGGATGCCAGATGCATGCGGAGTGCCCATCACCACCTCCACAGGCTTATGTTTAAGGCATGCATAACTTTTGTGTCGTGATGGATCATAATACTTCTTGATTCACGCACTTGGCTGGTACGAGGACAGGGTGTTTTCTTCTTAAATATCTCTGAGAAGGAGTGTCCCAAAATCAAGTAGAGCTCTCTGGAAGACCATGTGGTTTTAAACATAGCTGGGCTAATTTAATAACAGCACCCATAGATTGCCATCTAAAAAGCTGTGGAACTCAACTTAAGGGAAATGTTGCCTGTCAGCAGCCAGTCACATTTAGTCACATTCTTGCAACACTCGTTGGCAAAGCCATGCCGAGTTGAAATGCCGTGAATGCCTTGAGAATTTATTATTTTTGGTAGACGTTTGTGACTCTGGACTCAATCTTGACTGGGCGTCTGCTTCGACTCCCTGTCATGATTCTTCTTACACAGTTTTCACTCTGCTGATGTTTTCACCTCCTACGCCCCATGTGTTTTTATCACCCAGGGGTCCACAGCAGTGAATCAGTGACCTGTCGTCCAGTTTTGCCAGTACACATGATGTTGCTTGTTTTCACTATTCATCCACTAGTCACAATTAAAGCAGGGGTGGGTTACAGCCCACCACTGCACTCCACTGCAGAGCATGTAGGCTGCTAAGGACTTTGTGTCCCATCAAACTGACTTTTAATAGCCGTTAACTAGACTCCAGATGTTTCAGCATCTGTTCTTTGTGGGACTTTGAAGGCACACATCAGAGGGGCAAATTTATTTCATATAATGGCTATAAGAAAAAAATGTAAGACGTGTGTATGAAAGACTAACCAAGCTAACACAAATCAAGGATTGCTTTTTATTAGTTTTACTTGCTGTGGTTCGCCAACTCCAATAACTAAGTGTCAGCAAGTCATGCCCTGGGACGCACTCGTGCATACACTCACGACCAAACACACGGCGGGAGATTTTTTTTTTAACTGTTGGTAACAATGCAGATCTGCTGGGCAGCTGGGATTTACTGCCTTGCTCAAGGGCAAAGTGTGAGGGATGTTATGTGGCATGTGATGTGTGTAAGTACTTGTCAGGAATGAGTCAAATTCTGCAGCAAAGGTTTTAATTCAATGTTACTTCTTCACCGTGGCACTTTTATTATCTATTTTCTTTATACAGTACAACTGCTGGCAAGTTATCTGACGAATCATAAACCTTTCAAGTGCCAGTTAGGATACGTGAAGAATATTTCTGGTCTAACATCTGTGAAAACAGATAAAGTTTTATGGATATCCTGTTAGGTGCTCTATTGTCAATCGTTTGCTGTTATGTTTGATTTAAGTTGTTTGGCTCGCAACACTTTGAATACCTGATTATCACAGCCTATATGGTCTGGATATGTAGTCTGGAAGACTTAGACAAACTCCTCCTCTTTATATCATTACAGGAGTATGTTCAAGTATGTCTTGCCAGGCTTTTTTTATACAGGCTGAGTGACTGTATAAAAAAAGTGTTAGAAGGTGGCTGAAGTTCAACAGGACAAAAATAGAACCAAATGAATTACAATCTGGTCGGCATTCACACTGAAACTGGATATGAATAAAGTAAAACCTAATTTACTCGCAGAATAAACATTGGACTTTGTTGTATTTTTATACCAAACAACTTGAAGCCTAAACCCCCAAGACACTTTCACCATCTAATGAAATTTTATCCTCCGTAATGGCGTGATCTCAGCCGTGCAAAAGTTCTCGTCGGCTTTTGTTTGACTTACAAAACTGTTAATCAATACGGTTATGAAAAATGTCAGGATTTTCGTTGGGTGCACTGTTTATAAAAGTTGATTTATGTTCAACACTGACTGAACCTAGTTGAAAAACCCCTGACAGGCACCAAATGTGGTGCACAAACCACTTGTGCTTTTCATAGAAAATCTCCACCGCAATGTGGATTGAATCCATTGGAACAGAAGTTACACATTGATGCTACATTACACCATGTCAAGAACTATATGCTACGACTACGTCAGCTATGATATGCTGCGTGCGTTTCACGTATCGCTTCCATACCTGCATCCCTGGAGATCTCTCCAGGTTTTTTTTCCTTGACAAACTTTTTCATATTGTGTTACACTTGTCTGTAAACCTGAACATCATTTCAAATTCCACTCACTCTGTTGACATCCCTTTGATGAGGAGCTGTGAGAAAAATGCAATAAACAGTTTTTTGCTCTACAAAAGGGGTCCCTTCAAAGAAAAGGCCCGAAAAGCCAACAAGTGCGGCCACTGCGCCCAAATGCCACATGCTCCTGTTTCTTCAACTATGTAAACTGTGGGATGTGTAATCAGAGTTGTTTAATGCAGACATCTGGTAAAGACTGCATCACAGGGCTGTTAAATATTTACAGCCTGGCTACAGTCTTTCACCTCATGAAGAGTCACCATCTGGGCTGAATACCAGGCCCGTCTCACTCATCTCCAACCAGGGAAACCACTACTATCTAAAATAAGCTTGGCAATGAACGAGTTCAGGCCTAATGAAAAGGCTGAACTTCCCACTTGTGAAAGGAAAATTAAATGAAAGGAAAATGTTACAGAACCAAATATCGTAAAGGGATCTTTAAATTCTTTCCTACAGAAAATCGTCAAACCAAAATAACCTGAATTCCTGGGTCTAAAAATAACGGCAGGAAATTTCAATAATAAAATCAATTCTCTGTACAGGCTGACATGTGATCTGAACTTCTGATTTATTCCTTCTGATAAAAACGAGTGTGGAGACGTGAGGGGTGTGGGGTAGGTCTAAGGAGGGAGGCCGCCGTTGCCAAAGCCATAGACAGCACTGTGAAAATTCAATCAGCCCGCCGCCAGAAAAGAAAACACATGTGAGACGAGACTGGCTGTGCTCCAAGTACCAACTGGCCCATCTAAGTCCTGATGAATTTACATCAGCCCTCGGGCCCTGCACCTGCCAGTGATTCAGCTAATTTTCCCTCCACCTGCTCCAGCACGCTGACTGACTCTGACCCAGGTCCATGAACCTGAGCCGGGCAGCCGGACTCACCTCTGAGCCTCTACCTCTGGAAACAAGGCAATCTGGATTAAATGGGGTTTGATTACAGGAGAGGATAGAAATAACCAGAGTCATTCTGCAGGTAAATGACCTCCTTCATGGACATTACCATGAATTACATTAATGCTCAAACCATCTGCAATGTCTCCTCTCAGGACAGTCGAGCCATCACCTCCAGCACATCTGTTTTCTGCACCTTAATGCAACAACTTTTTTTTTTTTAACTCTTACATTCGCATAACATTTTTTCCTTATTTTCCATCTACATTTAAACCAAATTTTTATGACGTCATTAATCTTGACGTTGTTTAAGACATGTCGACCTCCAGCCAGAATTGTTGGACAACGTTTAATCACTAATCACACCAAGCCAGAAAGATGACTTTTACATTACTCAACAATAACTTCAGAAAGTTTTACAATCATCAATTCATCCACCAATCCATTACCACATGCTCCAGACCAACCAAGAAGTCTCCATGGACTTCACCATCCATCACAATGCCAAACAACATTTGTTCTGGTTTCTTTACCAAATATGTCCAAATAACCTAATTTACAATACACATTTTGTGTTGTGGACCATGTTGCCCAGTAAAACAGCTTAACCCCCCTTTCAAACTTTAACTGCACCTTTGGTTTGCTTAAAAAATAGAAGAATCTCTTTCTTCACAGAACAAACAACTTATTATCTAGTGACTATAATAATAATTATTAGGTTTATTAACTAATTAACTACACAAAAGCTGATTCGGCCTTTTTGTATGTCCTCGACAGCGGTAGACCTGCTTGGAACATGCCATGACAGAACACCATCACCAAACCCGGTGCCGGTGATACCGGCTCTCGGTGGAAAGACTGTTGTAAACAAACAAACAAAAAGATTTTAGATTTCAGGTTGACTTTACCTCATGACCCTCTCCTCCTCCCCTGCTGCCGGACTCCTGTCTCGGGTGCCCCGGAGGAGAGAGCACCGGCGGCGGGTCAGCCAAGTCACTGCCCGGGGGCGTCAACATGGAGTCCCGCTTCTGGTGGATTATTTCCCTTTTCACTTCGGAGCGCAGGTCCAAATAGCAGACGAGCGTGACGGCGTGCAGGGAGAGTGACAGCAGGAATAATCCCAGGAAGATCAGGCTGCCGCTGCGGCTCCTGCACTTCTTACTGCACGTGCAGGGAGCCGCTCCCGGCATCACTTTGTGCGGGAAGTCCTCTGCGGGAGAACCGTCGCATGCCATAGTGGGACGGAGCGGGAGCCAGACGCTCTTTATCTCGGCATCGTCGTCACGACTGATCTCGCGCGAGCCGCGGCTATTCATGTACGTGGAGACTCATAGGTGCAGTAGCTTCCACAGCAGCAGCAGCTTCGGCAGTGGTGGAGAACACAGGTCCGAGCAAACTTCTTGGAGTATCTGTAGTGACAGACGCTGCCCCGCCCCGCTCCTCTATGATTGGTCCGTGGGTCCAGCACAGAGGCTGAGAGCCAGGGGTAAGCTGCAGATGGTGCGTCAGGTGCAGGAGATGGGCGACACCTAACGGGCAAAGCCATGCGCTGCACCCACTGACTGCGAGACCATGCTGTGTCGAGACATGTCTCTCTGGTGGGGAGTAGTCGGCAGCTCACTGCTGGGAATCAAGTTAACAGACTGAAATTGACTGACATCTGGTTCAGATTGTTATGTTTTGGATTCTGCTGGATTCTTGCAAATCTCGATTGTAATCGAGAATTGATTCAGAACCAGATCAATACAGATCCGAACTTGTATCAACTGTCTATAGATCTACAGAATTAGATCTATAAAAATCTGCACACACACAAATATACACACATCTGTATATATGTCTGGATAGTCTTAGTCAAAAATTATGAGCGTGCCTTTTCTTTTTTCTTCAATTTTTTGTTCATTTTAATGTCTTGTACCAATATAGGTGCATTTGTTGGATAAATATAATGATTACAACAAACACATCTCGTAAGAGTTTAAGAACTGATATATTGCCATATATTTTCTATTGTTTTCGTGTTTGTAAATCAGGTTTGTACCGACAAAAAAATAGGCTTTTTGGCACCTCAATGCCATTACAATACAGTACAATACAGTACAATATATTTGTACAATATATTATACTTTTATTCGACTTATATATTTGTATATATGTCGAAAAAATAAAATGATTTGCATACACATATATGGGCATATATGTATATATGTGTACATACATATATACATAAATATATATACAGATACTGTATATATGTATATACACACTGTAAATGGTATATGTACTGTATATGTGTCCGACATTAATATATTTACTGTATATATGTGCATATATATGCGCATATATATATTAATATATATATATATATACTAACATTCTGTTGCAGTGACATAAACTCAAAAACAACTGTTCGCACACAGTTGGGAGATCAGTACAATTACATATATAAAGTCATAAACCTAATGAACTTCAGCAGTGTTAAACCTTTGATACAAGGCTTAACTCTAAGCCGTCAGACTGAACCTACCAGCATGTGGCTGTCAGAGTATAAGTCAGATGCAGGACACATGTAGTTGTGAATGCAAACCCGTTTATCTGATGTGCGTGGAATCAGAAGTGAGTCAGCTCTGACTAACTGGCTGTAGTGTGGACGTAGAGACACATTCACTAGTGATTTTTTTTTTCTGCTGTTTTCGTGAGTGTTAACAGGAAGTCACTGGTGTAACCCAGTGTTTTGTTTATGTGTTTAAGGTCTGGGACATGCCATTTTTCATGCGTGGCCTTTGTTTGGCACTTGGTCCTGTTTGGTGGGTGGCATGCAGAGTGAGGGTCCTGTGTGAAGAATTGATTCAAATCCCTGGTAAATACAGCCTGCGGTGTTATTGTAACGGGTCGAGCGGTTGACGTTTTCATCACATAATCAAAGAGCGGAAAACAAGTGCAAATTGTATTCTCAAACACACGACGTATCACATAATGGTTTTTAATTCCATCTGGAAGCTGTCATGATATCGGGCCTGGATGTGAGTCTGTGTTACCGTTAGGTCACCACCACTCTGTGTACAACACCATCAACTAGTCCAAACACATGTCCCACCGCTGAGGACCTTGGGAACAGTTTGACATTTATGTTACCAAAAATGCCAGTACAATACTTTGAGAAGAGTGACTGTGGCACTGTGGTTTCCACATTGTCAAATTCTGATGCCAACATCAGTTCAGTTCCATTCAGATGATACCACTTTGATCACAAACTTTTTGACTGGCGGGCCACAACTGCTTCTAAAATGGGACACAGGGGGCGGGGCTAGGAGCTGATGGATGGAGCTTTGTGTCAAGTAGGATGAATGACATGTTAAAGTCATGCAAACAAGGCTAAAATACAAGCATAGCCTTCTCAATGCCATCTATTGATAATACTCGAACATTACAGAGAAACGACAGAAGTGTAATTGCAATAAATAAATATGAGCAAATTTGGTGGGCCAGACTGCAAAGTTGACTGGGCCGCATCTAGACCCGGGCCTTATTTTGCCCATTCCTACAGTAGTCTGTGGATTGGCATCTCCCTCAGGCTTGGGGACCAGTGGCCCCCAACCACTAGGCCGGGCTCTGGTACCAGTTTGTGGGTGAATTGGTGCCCGTGAGAAATAATGTCTCCTTTTGGTCCCATCTATCTATTACTTCCACTTGGTCCATACCTATATCAACAAAAGAACTGGCCAATAGAATGGCTAGGATTCCATCATCAATAATGCAACTATATTTGATTAGGAAATATTTTCTCACTGAAGACAACAACAATAAACTCAAAATGACGCAGAGTCAATGATACAGGATTCTAACTTTCTATACCATGCACAAATAATTTGGGAAGATTTTATAGGGAGGAAAATATTTTATAACACTGGAAATTTCATTTTTTAAGGGGTTTTTATCTACCACAACTTATTGCTGCTGTTTAGCATTATGTTTCCTAGAAAAGACGTCTTTGTCTTTGGGTGTTTTGAGTTTTAATCAAAATATGCAAATCAAAAAAGCTCTGCTCACTTTCTGGTCTGGTTGATGAGTTTCAGTTGAATTTCAAAAGTCATTTTGTTTTCTCTTTTTTCTTTATTTCATATTGTTTAATCAAAAAATTTTTCCCTAAAAACTCAGACTTGATTAATCAGCAGCTTAGACCGGTCGTCAGGCAGGTGTCACATGACGTTTGTCTTCATTTCTGTTTCGCGACAGATCCTGACATTTGCGTGTGCATGACCTACACATGATAGACGGTTCGTGATATCAGGTCACAGTGACAGACAATGAGTAATTGTTGAATTTCATCTCCTACTGTTGGTGAAACATGAGGAAATATAGACACGGTGAAGACCTGACCCTCTCCTATGGAATAACACATCTGTGTGAAGTTGATCATGATAAACACTGGTTCTTTTTTTCTCATTTCAGGCCATATTTCCCAGTCATTCAGAAAAGTGATTCTATTCACCTGCCACTGAAGGGCAGCATTGCCAAGCTATAAATCAATAACGCTGCATTCCAGTGTAATTTGAACATAAAGCAGAGAAGAATGCTTTATTCTCATCAAATAATTGAATTTAAACGCTTCGATCATACTTCCAGGCAACGCTGTCTTTAGTTTCTCCGTTGATGGCTGAGCTCATATTATGCTCCACTCCTTCCCCTTTCCCTCTCCTTCAAAGTCAGTCCTCCGTTGTGGGAGTATTGGATAATGAAATTGTGAGGGGAGAATTGAAAAAAGAAATTTAAAATAACTCTCACGGGGCCTGCAACTGGAGGCTCACCATAAGCATGTTTGACACGCTTTTCATCTGAGCTGCAACCACAGTGACTTTGAGGAGAAAGATAATGCAGGACCAGAATGTTTAATGTCGACTCGTGCTGTCAGATAATTATCACTGTTTCTAAGAAGGGAGTAAAGGAACGGAGCTAATCATTTTCTATTTTTCCTCAATCAATATAGAGTTGAAATATTTTTTTTCTTGTTATGACGCGAAGGTCAAATTCTATGCAACGTCTTTGTCTGCGTCACCTCCACATTTAGTCGCTTCTTTCTCACATCACGACCCAGCGACAACAATTAAAAGGAGTTTTTTTGGCACTGGGAAAAGCCGGAATAATGCTTATAACATCCCCTGGGCTTCAGTGCAGCATTCATAAATGGAGCGCTGCTCTATCCTCTCTGAGCTTATAACAGGATTTAAAGGCTTTCCCTGCCAGATGATGGAGTTTTGCAGGAGGAATTGGAACTTGTCTCTTTTACCATGAAGAGCAGAGCGGTGGGCTGCAGGCATGTGGCTGCAACGAGGTGTTGAATAACGATGGCTGCAAAATCTGGGAATCCAACCTCCCTTCTCCCCTCCTCCCTCCTCGCCTCCCTCTGAGGTCATTAATAAAAGAACAGAGCTCTGAATGAACTTCTTTTCAGACGAGAGTCACACTCCGTTTCATCCACAGCTTATCGATGAACACCAATAAACACTTTCACTGTCTTCCTTACATCTTCTGCAGACATTTATTCATTAAAGTCATTTGGTCATTAAATTGCAGACGTTCAACCGTTGCTAATTAATACGCTGTGCTTTCTGATTTTCTACCCATAAATCTCTAGACCACATATCCCATTTCCCTGAACACTGATTAATGCACTCTGGCTGTTGGTGTCTGTCTCATCCTCCCATCTCTGCCCTGTCTTTTTGCACAATGCTGCACTTGTGTCTCTCCCACACTCTCTCAGAGTCCTAATGGTTGAAGTGGTGGAACTTAATTGATTAGTATAATTCCATGCAGGTAATGTAGCGCTTTGCTGCTGTTAACAGGGCGAAGGATGGGTTTACTCAGTAACAAATATCAATATTTATATCACATCATATATTTTTACGCATTCAAATAAAAGTGATTAATACAGAAATCAGTGATGATGATTGGTTGAATCATTCCACCAAATATCAAGAGATTAAATATCATGTTTTAACGAAAAAAATATTTATGCTTTAGGTGCATCAAGTTTCCCTATTTTTTTTTCTGTCCACGTAATTCCGTCTCACCTGTTAAAACAAAAACAACTAAGTCGTGAGTAAAAAAACATGGTATTGATTTTTTTTCTCCCTGCGGCCATGGGGGAGCAGCAGAACAAGGAGCAAACAAAATGCTATTATTCGGCGGGAATAAAGAACGTTGAACTAATTGGACGTCGAACAAACACAGAGCAACATTAGCATTTGGTGTCATGTTTCTGTCTGTTTGATGAATGGAAGTCCAATAGTTACTTCTTTGTTTGGTGCTATTTTTGGTCTCGGGGGAAAATAAGGAGTGTGTGTGTTTGTGTTAAGCCAATTGCAGTTTGCTTTGTTATATTTCCCGGCTAATTATTAATTTTCTCTGCAGGACAGAGAACGAACCTGTGTTTGGTGGAAATGATAAGGGTAGAAACAATAGGAATAACAAGAAGAAAAAAAAAAAAAAACAAGAATAAAACCCGAGCTGCAGGTTGGTAATCATATATATGTGCAATAAATACTGGGCAAATATTAACTTTGTGCCAATATACGTTTTCCTGGGATTTTACAAACATAAAATTTCTGATACGAATTCAGTCAATAACGATATTGGTTTTTTCATATATATTTGTTTCTCTGTTGAAACCATTGTAAAGTTGGCAACACCAGGAATCTGCATATAACTAATGGTTACGAAACTAGATTGTTAAAATGTGCTGCAATGCTGCCATCTAGTGAGTTCAACTGAAACATACATGCGTTTATCTCCAAAACTACAATAACAAGGGACACATCTATATTATTAAGAAGGAAAAAAACTGAAATATTCTTACAGGTCATGTCATAATTGTGCTAATGTTGGGTGATAATAATAGTTGGCCGATATTATCGGACTGCCCTAATAACTAGTGCCACACACTATAAACTCGAGATTTTTGGAATTAAGCCGTGCAGAATATTAGCAGCCTGACTGGATTTTTACTTCTACAAACGTTTGAATAAATTTACATTGCGTTTCATGGATATTAGAAATGATTTCAGTTGGATCCTCATGTGAACATTGCCAAAAATAAAGAGTTCATAATCTGATATTAAGCGTGACCTTTATTAATCCAGATTTTCTGAAACTGCTGTTGATGTGCAACCATCGCCGTCTGATTTATTTTCTCCGCCGTTGACTAGTGTTTTCTATATAAATAACTGCGACGTGTCTTTTTACTGCAGTTACTCCCACAGTAACTGCACATCTAACACAGTAATAAAAGAGCGAAAAAAGGACAGCAGCAGATCAGGATGTTAATGTTTGTCAATGCTGAGACAAAGAGTTATTTATACGTCGGCTTGTCCATAAATTATACACAGGGGAGCCGTGGTTAATATAAACATATTGATTATGAGCTCCAATAATAACCGGCACAGGAGCCAATTACTGAATCAGCGAGAGAGAAGTTGTCCTGAGGTTAACAGCAGTGCAAACAGGGAAATAAATTACTCCTTCACCCTGTATGGAATATCACACTGTATCCAGAGAGCTGTCTTTGGCCTTTTTTACATTCAGGAAAGGAATTAAAATTCATGAGGTGTGTTTCAGTTAAAAGCATTACACCACTCAAATCTCTCATGCTTCACTGCCAGCTTTATCACAGGGATTGTTTACATTTTAGGTTTGTTTTGCGGGGCATCAAATTGCTCAGTAATCCACTGCAGACGGAGTGATAGACAGTTAATTTACACCGTCTTCCTGCAGACACTTGTATATCTTGGACCCGCTATGAGGCTGAATCCAATAAAGAGGTGAAATACGGGTGAGATGCATGTTTTTATCAGCCCCGGGATGATAGTTTACAGCCTCCCTGCACCTTGATGTTTTCTATGCTGGTCGTTTGTGAGACTCATGTGCGACTGCCACCTCTGAGAGTACATCCTCTGCCAACTTCAATAAACAGTCACTACCCATATCAGAATCCCTAAGCCAAGCCAACAGCGTGATCAAGCGGCACACCTGGGGTGAACCAGGGCTAATCTAACTTTCTCTTTGTTTATTTATCTCTCTGTCTCCGATGCTTTATTGACTTATATTATCTCCCGCCTTAAAATGGAAAGTTTATTTTGCCGTGTCACTCCTGCTGAATCCTCCACCACATCATTTTGTGATAATCCAACACTCCGATGCACCGAGCTTTTCCATTTCCCCCGCCCGCGACCTTGCCACCTTTGCCCGTTTAACATACTGCCAGAAGTGGCCTTTGTCACCGGGCCTTTTCTGCGCCTTTCAATCCTCTCTTTATTTCAAAATTGGATCCCAGTTCCCCAGAAACGGCCAACGCTGGGAAGAAAATTATCCATTTGCTCTGGTCACTGTTCATATTCTTTTCGCCTCACGGGCCAGTTCACCTGTAGACCACAAGATGAATGACTCTGGAGCTCTCACTGGGAAATTGCAGTAGTTAAACAATACAATGCTCCCTGTCCTCAAACACTTGAATGGGCAGCCTCAGAAAAAAATGTGAATTGTGGCTGTGAAAAGGCCAACCACCGAAAGTAATTGCTGTTGTGTTCAGCAGGGAGAGAAATACACATCTTACAAAGAAGCTGTTTGCTGCACATCATAAGGGCAACATATCAAATTGCCCCAGCAGAGGTGGCACAGGTTAAATCACCTGAAATGAAGTAATTGGTTGTGATGCATGAATTCTTTCTCCCGGTTTGGCACGAGGAGAGCAGCTCCGAGGCTGCCCTGGCTTTTCACTTCACACGGGAGATCATAACAGGCAGCACACAAAACAAGTCCAGACTCTGACGCTCAGGAATCGTCATTGAAAAGAGACTACGCTGCCGCACACTGCACCACAGCTTTGACAAATCGAGCTGACCTGAAACACCTTGTGTACAGAGAGAAATCAAAAGGATTAAAAAGTCGGACGATGTCTTCCTGCCAATGTCCACAGAGTCTGAGCAAAGATTTCCTTTTCCATCTTTACTGGAGCGATCTATCAAGTTGAGAAGGTATCGGTGACGGCCATTACTCCTTGGAAAGCTGCTGCTATTTCACACGTCAAATATGTTCACAAATATATCTTTCTTGCACAAATGTATCTGTACAGGTAGTAGAGTCACTTTTTCAGGTTAGTATTTTAGGCTTTTGAGGTTTTCTGTGATTAATCTGAATTAATCACAAGGAATCAATGTAGTTTGTAAATGTGCTTTTTAACAAGAAGGCAAATATTGACAAGAAAGAAAATTCTAAAGTCCAACTTGAAATTTTTTTGTTCGATTTTGGTCAGATTTCCAAAGTTTGTTTCAACACGCACAAATCTAAAGCTGTTGCAAACTCCTGAGAGATAAGACTTAAAATGTTTAAGATGTTTTGAGAATTGCAAATCAGTTGTTGACCCTTTGGCTGCAGCATAAAAACTTTTTTTTCTTTTACAATTTTGGAACCTAGTACAAAGGGTTTGCCAAGAAACTGACACGACACTCAGACATAGGGAGATATTAATACAAAGGAATGATAAAAAAAAGAAATACATCTGTGCTGTTCTGGAATCTTGAAAGACATAAGAAAAAAGGGAAAGAAATCAAATTGTGGGAAAAAAAAGGCCAGAGACAAAGAAAAGAGAAGATATCTTTTTAAGAACTGGGTTTGAAGGAGCGCTGTGGAGTCAACCCTGTGCTACAGTGAAAACAGTGTGAAGACATGTCTTCAGATACTAAGACTTTTCAAGTGATTATATTTTATCAGAATTAAAATCTCAATCCCTGGAATATGTAAGAGCCTTGGCCTCACACCGTGTTCCCCAATGAGCTGTTGGGGAGTGTGGTTAACAAAGGCATTAGAGCAGTTTATATCAGCGGTCCCCAACCACTGGGCCGGGGACCGGTACTGGTCCGCGGGTGAATTGGTGCCGGGCCACAGAGAAATAATGTTTCCTTTTGTCCCCATCTGTCTATTACTTCCACTTGATCCATACCCATATCAACAAAAGAACTGACCAATAGAATGGCTAGGATTCCATCATCAATAATGCAACTATATTTGATCAGGAAATATTTTCTCAGTGAAGACAACAACAATAAACTCAAAATGACACAGAGTCATTGATACAAGATTCTTACTTTTTTATACTGGTCTGGTAGCAGAAATTTATAGGCTGTGTGCACTTGAGAAATCCATGCACAGTTATTACGGGTAGGAAGATTTTATAGGTAGGAAAATATTTCAGAACACCGGATATTTCAATTAATTAAGGGGTATTTATCTGCCAAACTCAACTTAACTCAACGACCAGTCCATGAAAAACGTATGTGACATTTAACTGGTCCGTGGTGCAAAAAACCTTGGAGAACACTGGTACATATGAAGAAATGTGGTATCCAGCGTCCGGTTTCATCAACTCACCAGAAGAGGGAGAATTTACAAGATGCACGACAAGAAGAATGACCTTTGGAAATAAACAATGAATAATCATTGGAATCATTTGAATAGGCCACATGTCAAGCTGTTAAATTTGGAGGTTCCACAAGGTGGCAGAAAAGAACTGAAAGGATTTAGAGCTGTTATAAAAAAAACCCAGACAGCAAAATATGTAAGTTTGCCTAAGCAAGCCTTAAGGATTCTATTTGATTTGTCTAGGAAAATGTAAATCCTCTGAATACCATTAATGCCACAAACTGTCGTAGAAATTCCAAAAGGACATTTTTGTTCCTGTAATTTAAGTCGCGAGTTGACCGAGCTCACGACCTTGAACCCACTGCTGTGTTTGAACATTTCTTTTTTTCCTGCTGATAATCTGAGCTCCTTCAAGTTCCTCCGTCTCCTTCCCTCCATCTCATTATCTCTCCAAACATCATAACTTATTCAGAAGCCCTTAAAAGGCAGACTATACCCTGACACAGCGATATCCTACAGAAGGCCGTCGGTTCATTAAAAACTTCATTAAACATGCACAACGCAAACACAAAGGCGCGCATGCACAGACTCAGGGTTATCCCGTGGAGCTAACAAGTTACCCTCAGCGCTTGTGTAAAGATCTGGCTTCTCTATGAAAGAACTGTTGTCAGGACACGGCGTATGAAACATAGCCTGCCCTCAGGCTGGGGGACATGAAAGGGTTGGCACTGTCCGCAACCTGCCAACAACCTGCGCTGCTTTGGTCTGTCACGGCCCGAACGCTACGTCGTCAACTGTCACGCACCCTGATAATTTTCCCTCCTGGCATCCAGACTCCAAATTACCCACCTGGTTGCCACCTTGGTTCCATGGTTTTGATGAAAATCCCTTGCCAAGAAAGAAGGCTTTTCAATGGTCCCTCGCTGTAGTAGCTACGGGCTTTATTAGGGACCGTACGCCTGTTTGACAGCACAGGCCTAATGTTGGGCTCAATCCCATCTGCAGCTGTGTGTTACTCACAGCATCTTAAGGTATGTGTGTGTGTGTGTGTGTGTGTGTGTGTGTGTGTGTTGGGTAAATGGCCCTCTTTGGCTTTACTACCTGGCCATGAATCATGAGCCTTCATTACAGCCTGCTCATTGTGCTCTGAAGGTTAAGCAAACCAATTAGAGTTCCCCACACGCCGTTGGGGTTCTCACCAACAACTGCATCCCAACGTCTTGCATTTTAAACAGGCAATCTGCGTCTGGGATTAAACGGAAAAACAATATGATTGGTTACAGCGTGAGAAGGGGTTTCACGTGTCGGGCCGTGGAACAGAAGGGGAAACTGAAGGAGGAGATAGAAGACGGAGGAAGGAGTCTATCAGGGAAGGAAGAAAGAGACGGAGAGAGAAAGAAGCCCTATTAAAAGAAATGACACCGTCACGGTTCACTGGGTGCCTGCACTGGGCGGCAGTACCCTTGTGCTTAATGCTTTCTGGCTGTCAGCGCCACAGTCAGCAGCACTGCCTGGCTGCTCCCACGGGAAAGTGTGTTGGTCTATGCTCTCGATTAACTCTGCGGCTTATTAGAATAGATACTGGAAAAGGACTCAGCCGAGCGAAGAGCAGATCTGATACAGTGGCGACGCGGCACGCTGTAATCATATTGTGAAGTGTAATTTTGATAGTTCCTCCACAAGACGGAT
This sequence comes from Paraplagusia blochii, assembly GCA_016785265.1. Lineage (NCBI taxonomy): Eukaryota > Metazoa > Chordata > Actinopteri > Pleuronectiformes > Cynoglossidae > Paraplagusia > Paraplagusia blochii. The sequence goes on along the minus strand of JAFBJS010002842.1, from coordinate 243,100 downwards.
CAGCGGAGCAGACGCAGCAGCGGTGCCATCAGATTATTTTACTACACCCACATTTGATCTCGACTCCACTCGACTTTGAACTGACACACTCAAGCCCCCTTTAATTGTCCTATTGGCATTTAATTTTCCTCACATGATTTAGAATTCAGATTTGCGTGTGTCAGAAGTGAGAAAACGCTTTTTTCCCCTGTGTGAAAAGCCGCCCATCTCCAGGGAACACCCTGCTGCAACTACTGAGAGACGGAGTTTGAGAAACAGCGCAAATTTAAGCCTTCATTTTCAGGCAAAGTGGTTAAAGATGCCTGAAATGCCTCTTTAGGAACGTCGCAAAGAGAGGCCACTTTGGTGGCAAATTGTGACGAGAAGCAGTGTTTATTAATCTCTGATGTTTTTTTTTTTCATTTCTTGCCTCAGAAGACAGGGAATTCACATGACTCCTGACATTCTTATTAGTTTGTAGACTCTATTTAAATTAGAGGGAGCCCAACTGGGCTTTTGTTCTTGAGATGGAGAAAAAAGGGAGAGAACAAATAGAGCGAGGGGGGAGAGAGAGAGAGTGAGGGAGACTGATCTTATCCAGGAGATGTAAGGACGGGAGCCTGGAAAATAAGGCTGACGCTGCCACATTATGTTTCCATATTAACATTTCAGAGGAATTGCAGAGAGATCTGCTTTGAAACAAAAAGGCTGGATCAGCACCGACTGACAAAACCCGACTCCGTTCAACGGGAGAGAAAGAAATCCTCCCTCCTCCTGCCTCTCTGTCCACACGCACTCATCCAGAACAGCAGCTAAATATGAAATGGCTGTCAGGCTTTTATTAGGTCTGGTACTTTCTGGCCCCGCTCCTTCTGGGTACCATGACTTTGAATGGTATTCTCCAGCTTTTGCACAATTTGTAATGGAATAAAATCCCAAGTTTGTCCAAGATGGAGGAAGTGCAATCTCTACATTCCACATTGGGGGCGCTGATGAGTATTTGGTTCACGTTGGAGTCAAACACAAATTCAATAAGCAGTGTTGGGCAATTTACTTTAAAAAAGTAACATTACTTTGCTAGTTACTGCTCTGAATTAGTAACTAGTTACGTTACTAGTTACTAAATTATAAAAGTAACTAATAAGTAGTTACTTTACTTTAACACATTACAAAACTTTATTATTGTGATCTGTAGCAAGTATCATGACAGTAGTAGTACGATAAAAACAAAATAGATGTTTAGACATTTTGACAGGCATCTTTATTGTAACCTCAACTTGCCGTCGTCTTGCTTGTGGGTGTGTCCTGCCTGTATGTGTTTCCTGTGTGTGTGAGTTTATTTCCCTATAAGGCAAGAAGACCCGCCCAGGTCTCATTCTGATTGGCTAAACCTGAAACGTTAACCTATGTCAACCAATCATTGCTCCTTTTCAACGCATGGGTTCAGTTAGTGTGCACGGCCATCTTTCACTCATGACTGACAGGCAGCAACACACAAGGCTCCGCCTCCACACAGTCCTCTCTCCGTGGCCGGGAGAAACCGTCCATTTGGACCACAGATAGTAACGAGTAACGAGCAACGAGCACCTTAACACCACAGTAACAATAACGGCGTTACTGAATGGGAAAGTCAAGGCGTTACGTTATTAGTTACCAAGAAAAGTAGTTCAAATCCCATATCTGGTACGACTTAAACTTGCCACTTCATACCTAGTCCAGACCAATGCTCCTGATGTTGTAATTCTAATTACCTTAGTTCTACATAGGTTCAAGTTGAAGCTTCAGACCAGAGGAAACACGAGATGAAATCCATGTTCAGAACCTTTTTGTCTGATTTGTAAAGTTTTTAAACTAAAAACCAAACATGTTCTGCAGAGTCCTAGAAAAGTCTACTTCCTGTTCTCGCCTCAATGGACTAATCACTAGGCTGTCCACAGGTCTCTTTGAGTGGATCATGGCAGAAAGATTCTGATTGCACAATTGTCAGCTTGACCCGCTTTAAAACTGCATCATCATCTGAAGAAAAGAGCGATAAACGACTGCCAGCGCTGAGGTGGGGCTTCTCATTCACAACCTCCCAAAAAAGCGCCACTCAACACAACTCGATAGCCACTCCACTTGTCTGGACGACTCCCAAATGCCGCCAATAGTCCTCACTTACTCGGAACGGTCCGGCGCTTTCACCCTTGCGTGTTCTTCCTTCACTCCCCCATCATATCTCTCCTCCTTTCTCCTTGCTCCTCTTTACAGATACAGCCCTCGTCCTACCGAGGGGAAGCTTTTTGAAAACTCCTCTAAAGGACGGCTCTTTCCATTGATAAACACAGTTACTGAGTTTTTGACAAAGTCACTCCATCCTGTATAGTCTTCAACCCACTGCCTTTCAGCACCAGTTAAGCTGTGCACAGTGATGGGAGTTGTGTTTACTGCGGTCAGCAGGTTTATTATGGTTTTTATTGCCTGGGTTGCTGCTCTTTCCTTCTGATTCTTCTGTAATGTGACATCTCCGGGGAAAGTTTGTATAGGCAGGCAGAAGCTGTTAAAGTTCACTTTTTTTCTGCCTTTTGCCTTTGTACATTATTAATAAGTGAGGTCGTGGAAGGTAAATTGCTGTAGGGCATCACTGTTCCTGTACTGAAACTCCAAGATGGTTTTTGTGTTTTTATTTTTACACATAACTCCTGCCTTTCTAGCCTCTGTGAGGGACTGGGTGGAATAACTCACCTCTGGGACAATGACTGGGGTAAATTTCTTCACTTTTTTTTTCTTTTTTCCTTGTGGAAGCATGGCTGGGTGACAGGGTGCCAGATCTGGTGAGTGAAACAAGCAAACAGGTCAACAAAAGTAAGGGGCAAAACAGCAGGTCTGACCACCATCACACCTGGAGATGGAGTTTCATGTTTCCCCATCTGTCTATTCCTTCCACTTGATCCATACCCATATCAACAAAAGAACTGACCAATAGAATGGCTAGGATTCCATCATCAATAATGCAACTATATTTGATTAGGAAATATTTACTCAGTGAAGACAACAACAATAAGTCATTGATACAAGATTGAACTGTGTATACCGGTCTGGTAGCAGAAAATTATAGGCTGTTTGCACTTGAGAAATCCTTGTTGTGTGCATGCACAGTTAATTCGGGTAGGAAGATTTTATAGGTAGGAAAATATTTCAGAACACCGGAGATTTCCGTGAAAAATTTTTAACTGCCACAACTTAACAACCGGTCCATGAAAATACTGCTTTAGCTGACATCACCAATCA